>JAMKQA010008015.1:0-33542 GCA_024699735.1 Posidonia australis | reverse complement strand
GCACCAGGATTTGTCCGAATAGAGCAAACCTTGGATGGGAAAATTCAAAGGCGAAAGGGGTGGACCCTAGGATTCTTCCGAATAGAGCGAACCTTGGATGGGAAAATTGAAAGGCGAAAGGAGTGGCACCAGGATTCGTTCGAATAAAGCGAACCTTGTATGCAAAAATTCAAAGGCGAAAGGTGTGGCACCAGGATTCGTCCGAATAGAGTGAACCTTGGATGGGAAAATTCAAAGGCAAAAGGGGTGGCACCAGGATTCGTCTGAACAAACCAAACCATGGATGGGAAATTCAAAGGCGAAAGAGTTGGCACTAGGATTCGTCTGAATAGAGCGAACCTTGGATGGGAAAATTCAAAGACGAAAGGGGTGGCAGTAGGATTCGTCCGAATAGAGCAAACCTTGGATGGGAAAATTCAAAGGCAAAAGGGGTGGCACCAGGATTTGTCCAAATAAAGCGAACCTTGGATTGGAATATTCAAAGGCGAAAGCTGTGGCACCATGATTCGTCCGAATAGAGCGAACCATGGAAGGGAAAATTCAAAGGCGAAAAGGGTGGCACCAGGATTCGTCCGAATAGAGCAAACCTTGGATGGAAAAATTCAAAGGCGAAAGGGGTGTCACCAGGGCTTGTCCAAATAGAGCGAACCTTGGATGGGAACATTCAAAGGCGAAAGCGGTGGCACCAGAATTCGTCCGAATAGAGCGAACCTTGGATGGGAACATTCAAAGGTGAAAGGGGTGGCACCAGGATTCGTCTGAATAGAGCGAACCTTGGATTGGAAAATTCAAAGGCGAAAGGGGTGGCACTCGGATTCGTCTGAATAGATCGAACCTTGGATGGGAAAATTCAAAGGCGAAAGGGGTGGCACTAGGATTCGTCCAAACAAACCAAACCATAGATGGGAATATTCAAAGGCGAAAGAGGTGGCACCAGGATTCGTCCGAATAGAGCGAACCTGGATGGGAACATTCAAAGGTGAAAGGGGTGGCACCAGGATTCTTCTGAATAGAGTGAACCTTGGATGGGAAAATTCAAAGGTGAAAGGGGTGGCACCAGGATTCGTCTGAACAAACCAAACCTTGGATGGGAAAATTCACAGGTGAAAGGAGTGGCACCAGGATTTGTCCGAATAGAGTGAACCTTGTATGCAAAAAATCAAAGGCGAAAGGGGTGGCACCAGGATTCGTCCGAATTGAGCGAACCATGGATGGGAAAATTCAAAGGCGAAAGGGGTGGCACCAGGATTCGTCCGAATAGAGCGAACCTTGGATGGGAAAAAGGCACCAGGATTCATCCGAATGGAGCGAACCTTGGATGGGAAAGAGGCACCAGGATTCGTCCGAATGGACCGAACCTTGGATGGGAAAGAGGCACCAGGAGTCGTCCGAATGGAGCAAACCTTGGATAGGAAAGAGGCACCAGGATTCGTCCGAATGGACCGAACCTTGGTTTGGAAAGAGGCACCAGGATTCGTCCGAATGGATCGAACCTTGGTTGAGAAAATTCAAAGGCGAAAGGGGTGGCACCAGTATTCGTTCGAATAGAGCGAACCTTGGATGGGAAAGAGGCACTAGGATTCGTCCGAATGGACTAAACCTTGGATGGGAAAGAGGCACCAGGATTCGTCCGAATAGACTGAACCTTGGATAGGAAAGAGGCATCAGGATTCATTCGGATGGACCGAACCTTGGATGGGAAAGAGGCACCAGGATTCATCCAAATGGACTGAACATTGGATGGGAAAGAGGCACCAGGATTCGTCCGAATGGACTGAGCTTTGGATGGGAAAGGGATGCCTTGAATCTATCCATTAGGATCGGAATACAAAGGCGAGGGAGGTGCCTTGAATCCGTCCGTTTTGATAGGAATTCGAAGGTGAGAGGAAATTCCACCCTATCTGGCACAGAATTTTTGAAGACTTCATTCATCCAGGTCGGGGCAATAAAAAGAGATACTCGACTAATATCTGGGTGGTCCCTAGTGCCCAGTCGACATGCAAAAGAAAGTAGAATCTTGCACCAGTCATGCGCATGCCATTGCGATGGCGGTTTCTGTTCCGCATCAACCATAAGCAATCAAACAAGCTAGCTCGAAATGCTCTGATGAATTTTATTACCAGAGTCATTGGAGTGATTACATGTATTTAAGCTTGCAAAGAACCAGTAACATGACATTTTTGTTAAGAATCTACATCATCTTTGGATCTTTTAGAGCCCGAGGCTTTGGCAAAGAGCGTATGGCTCGGGACGGCGCTACAGATTGGCTAGGCCTCTTCGACTTCAGCTTCATACCCTATTGTGCAACTCTTCCCCCCTATAACTACAAGATCCTTCAATCGTATGGAGCCACTGAGAAGGCGAGAGAGCTTCTTAGTCATTGTATAAGAGCTCAGGGGGTATTCTTGGAACTATGCTGGCATTTGCCCCTGAACAAAGGCATCTTGTTGGTAACCGAACTGCCACATCACACGGACTAGGTGATATTCAACTCCACCAGTCAACCCCGATAGGACGATAAGCTGCATGTCAATTGTGTTGAAGAAGGCCTCAAAGTTATGCATAGCCGAAGGAATAATGCACTAGATGATTTTCTGTTCTATCAAGCTTTCTAAACTCTTGTACTCCTTTTGAACTGAGGTGAGCGTGTGCGCATGACCACTTTGACAGTAGGATTCGAAGGCTGATCGTTGTGGGCGTAAGACTACTACTCCCAGATGTGCAACCAACCATACCTGTACAAATGCTTCACAGGCATAAAAGTGTCGACAGCGGCGCTGTGATGGGTCTAGAGCCCGGTAAGTTTCTGCCAAGATGACTGGGGCCAAATCTATTTGTCGGGTAACAACTGCCAAAGCGATCTCAGCGACTTCAATGTTTACAACCATCCGACCATTGCTGAAAATCAATTCTCCCAGGAAGCGGACAACAAAGCCTTTCAACCAAAGCTCGTCACCAATGGAGGCGCGCATTCTGGCTACTTTGTAAAAGTAGGCTAGCTGCAGCATGGGAGAATGTCCGTCTGAATAGATGAGCTGACGAGCACATTCACTGGTTGATAGGCCAGTTAGCTCACTCAAGACTGAAGAATACCCATCGCGCCGTATAAACACGGTGGGTCCCAAGAGCTTCTATAGACCACATTTTCTGTGCACCTCCTCCAAGGTTGGGGTCAGTTCAATTCTCCCAAAGCGGAATACATGACGAGTTGGTTTCCAGAATCGGGCGGCTGCACACAGAAAGTATTGAGGAACCTCCACCTTTGCGATATCTAGAAGCTTTGAAGAGATTCCCCAAATCCGTAGCTTGTCGTGATCACTTTCAGTCAATTGCTTGATCCATGCTTGGAGAACCTCTGAGCAATGTGTGGGCACAACCATAGTAGGTAAACCCATAATTTATAAGACGCTTCAACTTTCTTGGCTCGAGACTCCTCAGAAGGGATAAACGATCTCCTACAGGACATGCTCAAAACATTGTTTTAGAAAGAGATTTCAACTT
Source organism: Posidonia australis (assembly GCA_024699735.1). Lineage (NCBI taxonomy): Eukaryota > Viridiplantae > Streptophyta > Magnoliopsida > Alismatales > Posidoniaceae > Posidonia > Posidonia australis. Next base: position 30,041 of record JAMKQA010008015.1, on the reverse strand, counting down.
TGCTTCGGTCAACAGCACTTAGCAGAATCAAAGCAGACAGATAAAAGATAAAGCACAATGGTATTGTAAGAATCAGAGAGACTTGCCTAAAGCTGTGAACTACAGCTGATTGAACAAAAGGGTTGCTGAACAGAATAAATCTTCTTATTCTTTTATGCCCTTTCACGGATATATATTTTTGTTTTATTTCTCACACTCTCATTCTCACCCCTAACATTTTATCTCCCTCTGGGAGGTGTAGGGTCCTTGAGTGGCTTGGATACTTCACCTAATTCACAATGAATGGTGGCTCCCTTTCTTCCTAGGTTCCTGAATAGTATCTACCTGAGGAAGTGCTACAAATTCCCAACATTGGTAGGCTTATTCTGCTTATCATCACCAGGCTAAGATCCATGCATGTGATGATGAAAAACATTGGCCTATATATGCATATACTGAATGGGGGGCTAGTATGTGTTGTGATGCAGAGCTACATGGATGTAGAAAGGACACGAATTCATGTATGCATGAAGAAAAGTGTTAGTGTCGCAGAGTGAGGACACACTGTTTATGATCACTGATAGTACTTTTTTCAGGTAGCACGAATTAAATGGCTCTGACTATTCGATGTAGTCCATGTCCTCAAGGATGACAGCCCTTCCAGAATAGACTTGCTTGACCACTAATGGTCCACGTTAGTTGGACCTGAACTTGCCACGACTATCAGGGAGATGTATTGCTCTCAAGACCAAGTCCTCTGGCAAAAAGCTTCTTGGTCAGACCTTCTTCTGATAAGCTTTGGCCATGCGCTTTTGATAGCATTGTGCATGATGCATAGCTTGCAATCGATGCTCATCTATCAAGTTCAATTGAACTAGGCAGTCCTCAATCCACTCCGCCTCTTCCAGCTTTGCTTCTTTCAAAACTTTGAGCGATGGTATCTTCACTTCTATTGGTAGGACTGCTTCCACACCATACAGCAGAGAATACGGAGTCGCCCCTGTTGTGGTCCAGACTGATGTTCTATAAGCCCACAGAGCGTATGGGAGCTTGTCGTGTCAGTCCTTATGTGTCTCCGCCATCTTTTTAAGAATCTTAGTTAGATTCTTATTGGCGGATTCTACTGCCCTGTTCATTTGAGGACGGTATGGGGAGGACTTGTGATGCCTGATATGGAACTCTTGCAGGAAATCCTCAACCTCTTTGGCTGTGAAGTTTGTCCCATTATCAAAAATGATGGAATGTGGGACCCCGTACTGGGTGATGATGTTGTTCCTGATGAACCTTTTTGTCACAGAGGCAGTCACTGTCTTATAAGAAGCTGCCTCCACCCATTTTGTAAAATAATCAATTGCTACTAAGATGTACTGATGTCCATTGGAAGCTGCTGGGTGGATAGCTCCTATGACGCCTATTCCCCATGTGGAGAAATGCTAGGGTGATGACATGCTGTGGAGCTGTTGTGGTGGTGCATGAATAAAATTGCTAAGGACTTGACAATTATGACATCTTTGCACAAACTGGCAGCAATCTGTCTCCATGGTTGACCAGAAATAACCTTGTAGCATTATTTTCTTAGCTAATAATACTCCATTCATGTGAGGCCCGCATGTCCCAGCTTGCACTAGCAACATTACTGTATCGGCCTCCTTTTTATCAAGACAACTCAGAAGCATCTGACTATAAGACCTCTTGTACAAGCGACCTGCTCCAAGCACATACTTTGAGGCTAGTCGGACCATGGTCTTTCAATATACCACCGAGGCATTTGGATGGTGATTCCCGGTTTCCAGGTAAGCTCTGATGTCGTGATACCAGGTGAGCTCTGTTGTGGAATCCACTTCTTCTATGCTCATGCAGTGTGCTGGTTGGTCTGTGCAAGTTACTAACACATTCACTGTGTCATCCTCTGGTATGGACAACCAGGATGCAAGAGTGGCCAGTGCATCTGCGTAAGCATTCTAGGCCCTGTTCATAAAGGAAAAGCGTATCTCCTCAAACTTGGCCATCAGCTTCAAGAGATGATTATGGTATGGAACCAATTTTAGGTCTTTGGTTCTCCAGTTGCCATTAACTTGAGAAATAACCAACATGGCATCACCATGCACATGTACTTTCTGTGCACCATGTTCTAATGCTGCCCGTAAGCCAAGAATACATGCCTTGTACTCAACCACATTATTGGTGCACACAATGGTTAACTTTTGAGCAAGCAGGATCATCTGGCCCTGTGGAGTCTCTAATACTGCACCAATACCCATGCCTCTCCAGTTAACTGCGCCATCAAAGTAGAGCTGCCACTAATCTTTATCTCGAGAGACTACTGGCTCTTCGTCCTCCATGGCAAACAATATATCCTCATTAGGGAACTGAGTCTGCAAGGGTTCGTACTCTAGCAAGGGTTAGTCTGCTAAGTGATCGGCCAGGGCCAGTCCTTTCATTCACTTTTGAGTGACAAAAGTGATGTCAAACCGAGATAAAAGCACTTGCCACTTGACACATCTACCCACCAGTGCTGGCTTTTGAAATAAGTATTTCATAGGATCATGTCGGCACAACAATAGAACTGGATATGCCATCATATAGTGCCTTAAGCACTGTGTGGCCTAGACGAGGGACAAGCAAACTTTCTCGATTGCGGTATACTTAACTTCGCAATCATTGAACTTTTTGTTCAAATAATAAATGGCCCTCTCCTTGCGACTTGTTTCATCTTGTTGACCCAAGACTACGCCCATTGAATGCTGTGTCACTGATAAGTAGAGCAACAGAGGATGCCCTGGTGTCGGAGGAACTAAGACTGGTGGTCTTACCAAGAGTTTCATGATTTAGTCAAATGCTTCCTGGCACTCCTCACTCTAGCGGATCTGCATGTTCTTTCTCAGGAGCTTGAAGATTGGCTCGCAAATTGGTGTTAACTGAGTGATGAATCGGCTGATATACTGCAACCGCCCCAGCAGCCCTCGGACTTCTTTCTTTGTTGTGGGGGGAGGCATCTCAATGATGGCTTTAGCCTTGCTCGGATCTTCCTCGATTCCCCTTTGGCTAATGATGTATCCCAGTAGTTTGCCTGATGACACACCAAATACGCACTTGTTGGGGTTCAACCGCAGCTTATACTTTCTCAAGCGGTTAAAGAGCTTCATCAAACAAGCAATGTGTTCTTCAGGCTCTTTCGACTTAGCAATCATATCATCCACGTAAACCTCGATGTCTTGGTGCATGAGATTGTGGAATAAAGCTATCATTGCCCTCTGATATGTGGCCCCAGCATTCTTGAGCCCAAATGGCATAACTTTGTAGCAAAACACTCCCCATGGTGTAATAAAGGAAGTTTTCTCCATATCCTCTTCTGCCATTCAGATTTGATTGTATCCTGAAAATCCATCCATGAATGACAACATTTTGTGTCCTACAGTGTTGTCCACCAATACATCAATGTGTGGGAGTAGAAAATCATCCTTTAGACTGGCTTTGTTTAAGTCTCTGTAATCAATACACATTCGGACCTGACCATTTTTTTGGGTACCGGAACCACATTCGCTAACCATTCTGGATAAAGGACGACCTTTAGAAAGTTAACTTTGTGCTGTTTCATTATTTCCTCCTTCAATTTCAAAAGCCACTATGGTCGCCATCTACGCAATTTCTGTTTGACTGGCTTGACGTCAGGTTTAAGCGGTAATGTGTGTACCACTACCTCGACGTCTACCCCGACCATGTCATCGTAGCTCTAGGCTAAGATATCCGCATATTCGCAGAGAAGCTCAACAAGTTCTACTCTGGCCTGTGCTGTGAGTCTGGTGCTTATCCGTACTTCCTTGACATCTTCATTAGTGCCAATATTCATGGTCTCAATTTCTTCTTCTACATGCAAGTTTGAGCCTTCAGGATCATCATCGTAAGGCTGGAATTCTGGTGCATCGTGACTTTTCTCTTCCACTTCTGCATCAGTTTCTTCTCCGTATGCAATAAGCTTAGGAATGACTTCTTGCTGGAATGACGGATCTGTGTCTTCAATGGTGCACACTTTCTCTGCATTCTGCCCTTGACGGTGCTTTAGAATGGTCACTGTAACCCTAGTTTTCTTGTATGCACCTCTAATGATTTCTGGTTCTGCCATTTCCGAACTTGTGTCCGACTGTTCCACTTCTGGTAAACAAAAGCTTTTATTTACATGATGTCTTTGTACAACACGTACAATAGGTGGGCAGCTGTCCTCTGTCTGACTGATATGAGGGTTGCTGCCCGAGTTCCCTCCCGAGCCTAACTCAGGATCTTTTTCTTTTTGGACCCCACTACTCAAGTGGGGCTAGGACTGATAATACCACCTAGACCCACCTCCTGGCTGATAGAAGATGAACTCCTCTGGTCTAGCGTTTAAGGATCTATTCTCCTCTAGTGTCATGATAGCAGACTGACCTTGTGCAACTGCCTACTCCTCAGTGTACTCCATCAGTATTGCCTTTTCCTTCTTGCGCCTAAGCTCACTTTGCACATCCTCGGCCAGTACTGCCAACTACTCTTGAAATAGAACTTCCAAATCGCTGAGCATGCTATCCACCTGTACTACCACAACATTACCCTCTTCTTCGTCGGAAGCGAAATCCACATAATAGGCACTGGTAGTTTTTAACACCTCAGGCGTTGATTCCGGCTGCCCTAGCCTCAACCCCTTCAAAACTGACTACTGCTTTGATGCTATTACTGCTACATCTGCCCTCGCTGAACCACAGACTGCAACTGGATTTGTAGAAAGACCCTCAACTGACTCTGGAGGTGGCAATGCCAACATAGCTATCCTCGGTGACATGGATGATGTTGAACCCCTTCCGTAGTCTATAATTTCCTCCTCTGAGTAATAATCCTCTACACATATCCATTCTGGCCCATCAGCTAGTTTGTCCGACTCAAGCTCTACAAGCACCAAACTCCGATTGGGATCCAGCAATCCCGCACAAACAAAGTTATTTAAATCTCGTGGAATAGGAGAGCTTTTAGAACTTACGACGCTTCGCGTATCTGTCTTGTGGCTTCTGCTCGTATCCCAGTCCTTCAAATTCACGTCTTCTCTCTACGGCAATTGGTTCAGCATTTCCTTGGCCATTCCGCCCGAGAGGTGCTCCCTTCTCGTATCCCCATCTTTGACATAGATTCTCGACCATCAAAAAGGGGTTGCCAAAAGCGGCCAAATGACTGGCACGCTCGATAATCAGAATAAAATTGATCGGTTCAAAACAGTCGACATGGTAGAGCACATCAGAAGGTTTGGAGTCAAAATGGACAGTATGGAGCGACATTGAAGAGATTGTCTCAACCCTCTCCTTTTCAAGGTCTTTCCCCATTACAACAACAATGTCGTTGTTCTAGCGGAACTTAATCATACGGTCAAGGGTTGAAGGGATAACCTGATGCTTGTGGAGCCAAGGGCGCCCAAGCAGAAGATTGAAAGATGGCTCGAGGTCAACAACATAGAATTCGACCTCAAAACGAGCAGGATCAATGGTTAAGAAAATGATCAAGATCCCTGAGGCATTGTGGTGCGTGTTGTCGAATGCCGTCATTCCTTTCACTGCAGGAGTAATGTCCTCCGATTTAAAGCCGACTTAACTTGTGGTTCGCAAGGGGCAGACGTTCAAACCAACGCCATTATCTACCAAAGTTAGAGGAATGCGGAAATTTTGGTATTGCACAGTGATGAATAGGGGCTGGTTATGATTAGTCTCTGTTGGAGGAAGCTCAAAACTAGAGAAAGAAATGATCTCTGGCGCGACTATCATCCCTACCATGTTCTCCAAGGCCGATGGTTGTATGGTTGAGGAAACATGGGTGGCTTGAAAAACCCATGGAAATGCCTCTCTATGGTCGGCCGAAGTATGGATTAAGTCCTAGATGGAGATGTCTGCTTTAACCTTTCTTAGTTGGGCAGTGATGTCGGCTACAGCTAGGTCAACTTTGACAGTGGGGTTAGCTCTTGTGACTGTCTCTTCAGGGATTGGACTAGGAATATGGTTTTTTGCTTGGGAGGATGAAGTCACAGGCTAACTAGTTTTGTTTGTTGGGACTGGGGCCTTATATACCCTTCTCCATCGTGTTACCTCAGCACACATTTCTGCAGTATAACTATAAGGGATGCGGTGAGTATCTTGTGTCAAATTGATAACCATAGGAGCATGGGCCCTCAACTCAACTGGGACTAAAATTGGCAGAGTAGGTACTGGCACTGGGTGGGTTAGGTCATGCCTCTGTTTGGCTAGTAGGCTAATTGTTGGTGGGGTGGATTGCATGGTAGGTTTGGTAGCCATACGCCTCGGTCGGGCAGTTAACTAGATCATATTGACAGAAGAATTGGAAGTTTCAATGAAGGATTGACTCAGTTGATAGGAGAACAATTCTGAAACATCATGGATGAGGAGAGAAGGATCAAAAGGTTCAACCTTATCCGAGGAAAGGAAACAAACTCCTGAGGTTCCAGGTGCATGCTCAGGCAAAGGTTGGTTGACTATGTTGCTAGATGTGGATGTAGATGAATTAGGTGTCTGTGCAGCGGGCCTGGACTCTGCCTCCTGTGTGTTAATACTGATGACCATTCGGTCAATCAAGTTTTGAATAGCATTCCGGAGTGTATAGCAGTTATCCATAGAATGCCCCGCGACTCTATGGTAACCGCAATATAAATCTGCCTTAAACCATGATGGAAGTGGGTTTGGCGGTGGGCGGATTTCTGGAAGCTTCAGTAGTGATGCTACCTTAGGAAATATGACACTTAGTGGCTGAACCAGAGGAGTGTAATCTCTCTCGGGTTGTGGGAGCCACCTTGATCCTGGGTAGTGCCCTTGCCTTGCCAGTGCGGACTGGTATACTGGCTCGACGGTGGTGGTGATTTATGCAGTGCTTGGTGATCTAGGTGCAGGGGAGGAAACAACCTGACTCTAAGCTGGTGAGCCCACCACGTTGGCTGGCATAACAGGAGCTCCTATGCATGCCAACATTCCTAGTAGAATCCTTCTTCTTGCCATAACTGGTGTTGGATCCATTGTTGCCACTATTGTTGTTGCCGGTTCCGCTTGAAGCCATAGTCTACTTTGTGAATGCTGCTAATGCAGGGAAGCTTCCACTATTTAGTGAGCTCTCAACACGAGTGCTAGCATTGATCAGGGATGCAAAGGTAGTAATAGGCTGGATGCTTAGCAGAGCCATTGTGGCTGGTTGTGCCCCTCGAATTATTATTTCGATGGTCAGAAGGTCTATTGCGCACTTGTGAAGCGAGGGCTCACTAGCGCTCGACGTACTCCCCGAATGGCTCGTGGGGCTTCTGCTTGGTGGCGACTAGGACCTCACGCTTTGGGACCATGTCGAGGTTAAAAAAGTACTACTCCAGAAAAGCTTGGCTCAGATCATTCCAGGTCTTTATGGTAGACATATCCGGCGATGTGAACCATTTTAGAGCTGGACCTGTAAGACTTTTTTGGAAGAGGCGAATGAGAAGTCTCTCGTCAGCCTGTAGCTGAGTGAGATCGCCACAGTATGCCTGAAGGTGTGAAATTGGGCAGCCTTTCCCATTATATTTCTCGAATTCCGGGATATGGAAGTTCGGAGGGAGTATCGCCTTTGGGAATTAGCAGAGGTCCCAGAAAGAGAAAGACTAGCGGTCCCTGCCCTGCACTTGTCGTAGAGCTTTCTCCAGGTCATTCATCCTGGCGAAAAGTGCATTGGGAGTTGCTGTTGACATTGAGTGTGCAGCCGGGGCAGGTCTCGCGTACGCTGTGTCTATAGCACCCGTGTGCTCCTCCAGATCTATCATCTCGCCACCTGGTTCCATGGCGTGATGACCAGTGTACCCGTGCATGTGCGCTATTTGTGGTGGTGTGCATGCTGAAGCTTGTACCTGATGCAAGGATATAGAAATGTTATGCTGTGTGGGGCGTGTTGTTGTGTGTGGGAGCAACAGCTGTTGAACCGGTATGGTCGAGTTCATAGGCTGGTGTACTCCCGCCAGCCCAAAAGGTGGACCACCAGTAGAGGAAGGAACATGATGTGGTAATGATGCAATTGGCAGAGTAGCAATGCCTATTGTCGGGACAGCAAGAAACTGTGGCAACGACAGTAGTGGTGGTGTGACTGGTGCAACGTGAAATGCCTGAGCAGGCAGAGCAGGATCCTCGGGATTGGGATAGACAGTCGCAGTCAGAGTGGGATCCAAAGAGAAGGCCATGTTCTGCAATTTCTGCGCAAGGGCCAGAAGTTGCTGAGATTGCACGGTGATAGAACCATCGGTAGCAGTACCGAGGGCTGGAAGAACAAGCGGTAGGGATGTCATAGGGGGCTGGAAGTTCAAAGATGTTGCAGGTCGAATTCCTACTGATGAGGCAATCGCAGCTAGCTGAGTGTCAAGTAGAAGGGGGTCAACTGAAGGACAGGGCATCATCAGATCAGATGTCCTGGTGGTAGTCATGGTAACTGCCTCAACCGCGGGCTCCATACCACTAAGGGTCTACCAGTGTCCCGAAACAGGCGGGCAAGGAACTCCAGGTGCCTGAAAATGGCTATCATGGAGTGTAGATGGAATGACTGATGTCAAAGTAAAGGAGGGAGGGGCAGAAATAAGAATCCCCTCCAGAGCAGCTGGTGCAAAGGTCTCAGACGTTTGCTGGGCCATAATAGTTAGTGAATGGGTAAGGATGGGGCTACGATTGCAAGCGAGAGGATGACGCCTATGAGGAGCTATCGTCAGAAGTGACGAATAGCTCGAGAGAAGACAGTTGAGAACAGTGCCTGAAGACTGAGGTTACAGAAAGGAACTCCCAGGCTCAGACCTAGGAACTCGCACATAGAACTCTATACCTGACAAAGGAAAAGAACCTAATGTGTCAGTGAAGAGGTGAAGACGAGACAACAAAAGAAGTAAGTTTGCTATGCAATTGTTTGTTAGGGTGGCATGAATGGCACACATGCACATGAATGCTACTAACATGCTCTCTCTCACCATGCATGTCCCACATGGAGCGGACCATATGGGACACATTCATGGGTTTGGGTTTTGACTCTGGTCGAGAAAGTAGGTTCCCATTCTAAATCCTGGCCAAAGCGCAGGTGTGACCATGCCGGTGGAACTCTTGCACGGCTCTCCTCCTACCGGGTGCGTGGAAACACACGAGGAGACCTGATATGGTCACGACCAGGATGGTAAATCCGGAGGAAAAGAGTAGTCCCAAAAACACCAAGGGAAGATAAAAAGGATAAGGCAAGGAGTTGCCACCTAATCTTTTAATGGAAAGACGAGGAAAACCAAAAACACAAGAAAACTAGAAAGCAAATAAGATGCAGAATGTATGTGTGTGCTCCTTGCCTAATGGACAATGCACAAATGAATGCGGACCAGAGAAAGGGTAAGGATTTTGGTTATGCATAGGGAAGGGGTTAGGCACCCCCATGCGCCAGAGAAAACTCGGTCTTTCTACGTTTCTCTATTGTCAATGGTCTATGGATGTATGCTTGCTTATTCTATTTGCTCATGCTAAATATGACTAAAAACATGCCAAATCAAAGTAAAGAAATGAAACAAAGGGAAAAGTTAATCTGAGGGTCAAATGTAAGCATTGAGAATGCCACTTTATTGTACGCCCTTGGGCAATGAGGAAAATCGTGAAAATCAAGAAATTCTCGGAAAGTGTTTCGCAAATCAGTGAAAATTCGAATAAATCCGAGAAAATCAAAAGGGGGAAAATAATCCTCATTTCGGGACCATGTTGGCTTTGTCAAGCCTTTTAATGTATGCCCTCGGGCGATGGAAAGCCAAAACAAATCCAAAGGCGAAAATCGAGAAATGACGAGAAAACCAAGCTCAGAACAAGCTAGAAAAGTGTGCGCAAAGCAAAGAAGGAAAGGCAAAGAAAACTTGTGCGGAAAGATGTGAAAAAATGTGCAAAATGCATATGTGAGTGTAAAAAGTGAGCGCCTTTGTGCAAAAAACCCAAATGTGATTAAAACTGATATTCTGAAGCCCAAATCATCAAAAATACATAGGAAAACACATTCTATGCAATTATGAAGAAATCTGGGGTCAATTGTGCAAAATGTGCAATCCTAGTCAAAATGTAATTTCTAGGGGTTAAAATGCAATTCTACCACTAAAACATGCGTTTAAAACAATTTAGTGGAAATTCAGGGTAAAATATGCAAGAAAAATGATTCAGGAAAGTTTCAAGGGCAAAACAGTCATTTACCCTTGAAAACAGGCATTCAGAGTAAAATCAGTGAAGTACAGGGGCTAAATTGCAAATTGCCCAGCAGAATAAAGCATCCAGAAAAGTTTCTGAAGAAAACAGGGATGAAAATGTAACTCACAGAGAAATAAAGCACTCAGAAGAATTTTGTAAAGTCTGAGGGTTAAAATGCAATTTACCTAGAGAAAACATGCTTCAGAGAAGTTTTCAATAAAACCAAGGGGTATTAATGCAAATAAACCAAAGAAATGTGCATTATGGAAAATTTCAATAAAGTCCAAGGGTCTAAATGCCATTTTCATAGAAAAATGTACATCCAGAAAACTTTTAGGAGAGCTTAGGGTCTTTTATGCAAAAAATGTTGAATTAAAATGCATTAAAAGAAAACGTGAGGGCTTTTGTTAAAGTTTAATGCCTTGAAAACATTATTTTAAATTTTCAAGGGGGAAAATGCAATATTTTTAGTGAAAACTTTATTCGAATGAATTATGAAAAATGAATGGAGGACCTATTTGTAATAAAAGGACTAATGTGTAATGAGAAAAGGATCTGAATGTAAAGCAAACATAGTTTCTGTATTTTATTCAAATAAAACGTTTTAACTTTTTTTAAAATGAAAAAAGAAATGACGGTCGCAAGCGACGGAGCTCCGCCGCTGTCGACTGCCAGAGGGGGCATACAAAGCCTTCTTGTGGTTCAATCTCAGATCAGTCTCCATGGGAAGCAAGAGGAAGGAGAGGGGAGAAGATCCATCGGAGTGGATCGGAGATCTAACGGTGGGAGCGGGCCTCCCACTTCCTTCGTCGTTCGGAGCTCCGATGACGGCGTCGGGGAAGAAGGAGGGCTGTCGGGGCTGCGGCGCGACGATCTGGCAGTCGTGGGGGCATCGTGAAGCATTAGGGAGCTTCCACGCTTCTCTTGGAGCAGAATGAGGGAGAATGGAGCAGAGGCGTGCTCCGACAGTCGTCGACGGCGTCCTCTCCGACGAGCGTGGCTGCTACGGTGATCCAGAGCTCGTGGCGTGATTCCAAGCTGTCCAGTGTGCTCGTGGGAGGTTGCGGAGTGTTTCTGGAAGCTCAGTGGGGCTTGGAGCTGTGGGAGACGCGCGCTTCCTATCTGGACTCCATCGTCTTCTTCGGCAACGGCGGGATCGACGTAACTCCGGCGATCTTCGTGTGAGCTTCAGGAGGCATTGGAGCGGTGATCCAAGTAGCGGGAGAGCACCGGGGAGGCTAGAGGAGAAAGGGAGGAGACTCGGGGGCCTGGGCCATGCCCTGGATTGGTGCCCCCACCCACGTCACTGGGAAATGGCGACGGTGAGCCCCAGGGACCAATTCTGACCAAAGGAAGGCTCTGGATGACTCAGAATTGTCCAAAAAGAAGGAGGAGGTCCTAGGCAACTATGCACAAAGCTAAATGGGATCAGAGAGGGGCATACTTGGCTTGACGGAGCTCTGCAACTCACCGGAGCGCCTAGAATCTCCTTCTCTCCTCTCTATGAGCTTCCCTTTCTCTTTGGAATTCTCTGGCACTCTCAGCTCTCTACCCCTCCTTTTGTAGGTGAGCAGAGACCCAACAAACCACTCCGGTAGAGCACTAAACACATAAACACTAACAGACTTCTAACCCCCTAACCGAAGTCGTAACAACCTTGCAGACAATAAGCGGCTGTCCCCCTTGCGCTCCATCTTGTCCCCTTCCCGTCGACAGTGATCAACGGCGATCCAGGCTCCTTTGGCGACTCATCCAGCAGCTGGGGATGCTTTGAGTGGCTTGCTGGATCAGTGGTGATCGAACTGGCTTGACGAGCTCAGCAAGGGAGATTGGGTTCAAGCTGAATCGTGGGAGGAATGAAGAAGGAATGGGTTCAGTGAGAAGAAATGGTGAATCGATAAAAATTCAGTAAAAATGAATGAGAGAAATTATGAGTATGGAGTGGGAGAAATAATGTGTGAAATTGTTGTGGGCCTTAATGAACCTATGTGGGCCTCCATGGGCCTAATGGGCTTTAATTGGGCCTAAATAGGTCTTGTGGGCCAAAGTGGACTCAATTGGGCTTAATGGGCCTATGTGGGCCTCCATGGGCTCAATTGGGCTTAATGGGTCTATGTGGGCCTTCTCGGGCTCAATTGGGCTTAAAGCTCAGCCACCACATCTCCATCCTGCAAAATTAGGAAATTGGGGTGTCTACAGATGCCCCACCCTAAGCGAGGTCGGAGGACGAGTAGAACAGAGACCGATGCTCAAGGTTGATAAAGACACCCCACCTGTAGCCATTAGCAAGAGTTAGCCACAGGCAGCTAGCCACTAGTCAGTGAATGCACCAGAGGCCCCATCGCCATAGCCGAAGCCAAATATCAGAGAAGACAACACAAACAACCAAATACTGACAAGTTGACGACCAATCAGCTCCTAAAAGACATGACTGGTTATCACACTTTTCTAGAAAAGTGCCGGACAAGACACACGGTGCATGTCGACCGGAAAGTGACTGGTTATGAAAGTCATCCAGGTAGTTCGGGCTACCAGCCCACAGGGAGGTAAATCAAAGGTGAAAAGGAGGACACCAGGATTCATCCTAATAGAACGAACTATGGATGGGAAAATTCAAATGTAAAAGGAACACCACGATTCGTTCCATTGGAACAAACCGTGGATGGGAAAATCTCAAATGTAAAAGGAACACCAGGATTCGTCCCATTGGAATGAACGATGGATGGGAAAATTTCAAATGTAAAGGAACACCAAGATCTGTCCCATTGGAACGAACCGTGGATAGGAAAATCTCAAATGTAAAGGAACACCAGGATCCGTTCCATTGGAACGAACCGTGGATGGGAAAATCTCAAATGTAAAGGAACACCTGGATCCGTCCCATTGGAACAAACTGTGGATGGGAAAATCTCAAATGTAAAGGAACACCAGGATTCGACCCATTGGAACGAACCGTAGATAGGAAAATCTCAAATGTAAAGGAAAACTAGGATTCGTCCCATTGGAACGAACAGTGGATAGGAAAACCTCAAATGTAAAAGAACACCAGGATCCGTCCCATTAGAACGAACTGTGGATAGGAAAATCTCAAATGTAAAAGGAACACACGGATCCGTCCCATTGGAATGAACCGTGGATAGAAAAATCTCAAATGTAAGGGAACACAGGATCTATCCTATTGGAACGAGCCGTGGATAGGAAAATCACAAATGTTAAAGAACACTAGGATCCGTCCCATTGGAACGAATCGGGGATAGGAAAATCTCAAATATAAAAGACCAGAATCCGTCCCATTGGAACAAACCGTGGATGGGAAAATTTCAAATGTAAAAGGAACACCAGGATCCGTCCCATTGGAATGAATTGTTGATGGGAAAATCTCAAATGTAAAGGAACACCAGGATCCGTCCCATTGGAACGAATCGTTGATGGGAAAATCTCAAATGTAATGGAACACCAGGATCCGTCCCATTGGAATGAACCGTGGATGGGAAAATCTCAAATGTAAAAGAACACCAGGATCCAACCCATTGGAACAAACCGTGGATAGGAAAATCTCAAATGTAAAAGAACACCAAGATCCGTCCCATTGGAACGAACCGTCGATAGGAAAACCTCAAATGTAAAAGAACACCAGGATCCGTCCCATTGGAATGAACCGTGGATGGGAAAATCTTAAATGTAAAGGAACACCAGGATCCGTCCCAATGTAACGAACCATGGATAGGAAAATCTCAAATGTTAAGGAACACCTGGATCTGTCCCATTGGAATGAACCGTGGATAGGAAAACATCAAATGTAAAAGAACACTAGGATCCGTCCCATTGGAACGAATCGTGGATGGGAAAATCTCAAATGTAAAGGAACACCAGTATGCATCCCATTGGAACGTACCGTGGATAGGAAAATCTCAAATGTAAAAGAACACCAGGATCCGTCCCATTGGAACGAACCGTGGATGGGAAAATTTCAAACGTAAAAGGAACACCAGGATCCGTCCCATTGGAACGTAGTGTGGATGGGAAAATCTCAAATGTAATGGAACCCTAGGATTTGTTCCATTGGAATGAACCATGGATGGAAAAATCTCAAATGTAAAGGAACACCAGGATCCGTCCCATTAGAACGAACCGTGGATAGGAAAATCTCAAATGTAAAAGAACACCAGGATCCGTCCCATTGGAACGAATCGTGGATAGGAAAATCTCAAATGTAAAAGAGCACTAGGATCCATCCCATTGGCACGAACCATGGATGGGAAATCTCAAATGTAAAGGAACACCAGGATCCGTCCCATTGGAACGAACCGTGGATAGGAAAATCTCAAATGTAAAAGAACACCAAGATCTGTCCCATTGGAACTAACTGTGGATGGGAAAATTTCAAATGTAAAAGGAACACCAGGATCCGTACCATTGGAATGTACCGTGGATGGGAAAATCTCAAATGTAATGGAACACCAGGATCCGTCCCATTGGAACGAACCATGGATGGGAAAATCTCAAATGTAAAGGAACACCAGGATTTGTCCCATTGGAACGAACCATGGATGGGAAAATCTCAAATGTAAAGGAACACCAGGATTTGTCCCATTGGAACGAACCATGGATAGGAAAATCTCAAATGTCAAAGAACACCAGGATCCGTCCCATTGGAATGAACCGTGGATAAGAAATTCTCAAATGTAAAAGAACACCAGGATCCGTCCCATTGGAACGAATCATGGATGGAAAAATCTCAAATGTAAAGGAACCCCAGGATCCGTCCCATTGGGACGAACTGTGGATAGGAAAATCTCAAATGTAAAGAAACACTAGGATCCGTCCCATTGGAATGAACCGTGGATAGGAAAACCTCAAATGTAAAAGAACACCAGGATCTCTCCCATTGGAAGGAACCATGGATAGGAAAATCTCAAATGTAAAAGGAACACCAAGATTCGTCCCATTGGAACGAACCATGGATAGGAAAATCTCAAATGTAAAGGAACACCAGGATCCGTCCCAATAGAACGAACCATGGATGGGAAAATTTCAAATGTAAAAGAACACTAAGATCTGTCCCATTTGAACGAACCGTGGATGGGAAAATCTCAAATGTAAAGGAACATGCCACCTTTTTTGGCACAAAAGTTGTGAAGAGTTCCTTCGTCCAGATTGGAGCAATAAAACGAGATACTCAGCTATTATCTAGGTGGTCCCCTGTGCCAAGCCGATAGGCAGAAGAAAGTTGAGTCTGGCACTAGTCTTGCACATGTTGTCAGGGTGGCTATCTTCGTTCCGCATCAACCATGATCAATCAATCAAGATCATCTCTAGTTCTCTTGGAGCCCGAGGTTTTGGCAAAGAGCATCTGGCTCGAGGCGGCACTACAGATTGGCCACGTCTCTTCCACTTCAGCTTCATAATCTACCGTGCAACTATTCCCCTCTATGACTGCAAGATCTTTTGATCGCATGGAGCCACTGAGAAGGCGAGAAAGCTCCTTAGTCATTGTGTAGGAGTTCAGGGGGGTATTTCTGGAATCGTGCTTGCATTCGCCCCTGAGCAAAAGAATCTTGCTGGTAACCACACTGCCGCATCACCCGGATTGGGTGATATTCCACTCCACCAGTCAATCCCGAAAGGATAATAAGCCGCATGTCTGCTGCATTGAAGAAAGCCTCAAAGTCAAGAGAAGCCGAGGGAATAATGCGCCAGATGATTTTTTGTTCTATCAAGCTTTCTAAATGCTCGTATTCCTTCTGAACTGAGGTGAGCGTGCACGCATGGTTGCTTTGACTGTAGGATTCGAATGCTGATCGTTGCTGGCGCAAGACTTCTACACCCAGATGTACAGCCAACCATACCTGTACAAAAGCTCCACAACCATAAAAAATGTTGGCAGCGGCGCAGTGATCGGTCTAGAGCACGGTAAGTTTCGGCAAGGATGATTGGGGCTAAGTCTATCTATCATGTGACAACTGCCAAAGCAATCTCAGCAACTTCAATAGTCACAACCATCCGGCCATGGCTGAAAATCAGCTCTCCCAGGAAGCGGACAACAAAGCCTTTCAACCACAGATCATCGCCTAGGGAGGTGCACATTCCGGCCACTTTGTCAAAGTAAGCTAGTTTTAGCATGGGAGAAAGTCCATCTGTATAGATGAGCTGACGACCACAATCACTAGTCGATAGGCCAGTTAGCTCGCACAAGACTGAGGAATACCTGTCACGCCGCATGAACATAGTGGGTCCTAGGAACCTCTGTAGGCAACAAATTCTATGGACCTCCTCCAGGGTTGGGGTCAGTTCGATCCTCCCAAAGTGGAATGCGTGATGATCCAGCTTCCAGAATCAGGCAGCTGCACACAGAAAATAACGAGAAACCTCCACCATTGTGATATCTAGAAGCTTTGAAGAGATTCCTCAAATCCGCAGCTTGTCACGATCACTTTCAGTTAACTGTTTGATCCAAGCATGGAGAACATCTGAGCACTGTGTGGGCACAACCATTGTGGGGTAACCCATGATCTGTAAGGCACCTCAACTTTCTTGGCTCGAGACTCCTCAGAAGGGGTAAACGATCTCTTGTAGGACATGTTCAAAACATTATTCTTTTGAAACAGATTTCCACTTTACTTCGTTCAACAGCACTTAGCAGAATCAAAGTAGACAGATAAAAGCTGAAATAGAATTGGCAAGATTAGAGCAATTGGCCCTGAACTGAAGACTGCAGCTAACCGAATAGGGAGTTGCTGAACAAACTAAATCTTGTGCACAACCCTGAGGGAAGGTCCTGGCTACCCAACTGGTTTTAACCAAGTACCCGAGTAATGAGATATGACCAGCAAATCTGGGGAATTGGAACTAATGGATGACTGTGCCTCTCGACCGACCATTGGGGATCTTCGACCTGTAGAGCAGCTGACATGCCCCTGGTCGAGTGTTGGCTCAAAGCCTCTAACCATAGGACAGCTGACATGCCCTGGTCAACATGGATGACTCTTAAGCAATCAGAGCAGCTTACATGCCCCTGGTCGAGTACTGGCTTAGTGTGTCTAACTATAGGGCAGCTGACATGCCCATGGTTTGACATAAATGGTCCTAAACCAACGAGAGCAGCTTACATGCCCCTGGTTTAGGCGATGTATCTTGATTCTCTCGAATTGAAAGTCGCTATCACATTCAAGACAAGAGAGCCAAGTAACACTCTACGACACTTATTAGGATGATGTTCACAGGAAGAAATGTATGCATGCCAAATGATTTGTTGGATCTTATTGGTGCCCTCAGCATTGGGATGCCTATTACCAATTACAAAGGAATGGCAACTCCAGACCTCACGAGACTCTATCCAAGCCCCTAGTTGTTGGGTGGCTCTCTGGAAATGGGTCACTGTGTTTTGGGCTCCATTCCAAACCCCACTGGACCATACCCCTGCTTTTTTATTTTACTTATTCTTTATTCTTTCTCCCTCATAGGCATGTGGGTTCACCCTATCCCTGGCCTGGAGGTAATAGGTACTTGGTCTATGGTGGGGAGTTGGTGCTTGTTTAAAGGGTTGGCTAGGCCCTTTTGGAACACGTCTCTCAGGTACTCACTCTGACTTCTCTCCAAGATAAACTAGAGGGATCGAGCTACCCATCACGCCTCTCTCTTTAGGGATGACTTCTACCTGTGACTTCTGTCTTCTTATTCTTTTGTGCCCTTTCACAGATATATATATTTTTTATTTCATTTCTCAGTCTCTCATTCTCACCCCTAACATTTTATCTCCCTCTGGGAGGTGTAGGGTCCCTGAAGAGCTTGAATACTTTGCCCAATTTATAATGAAAGGTGGCTCCCTCACTCCCTAGGTTCCTGAATAGTATCTACCTGAGGAGGTGCTACACATTCCCAATGTTGGCAGGCTTATTCCGCCTATCATCATTGGGCAAAGATCCCTGCATGTACTGATGCAAACAAACTACGCCCTATATATGCATATACTGTATGAGAATTAATGTGTGTTGTGATGCAGAGCTACATGAATGTAGGAAGAGCATGAATGCATGCATGGAGGAAAATGTTGGTGTCATAGAGTGAGGACACGCTGTTTATGATTGCTGATAGTACTTTTTCAGGTTGCATGAATTAACTGGCTCTGACTGTTCAATGCAGTCCATGTCCTCAAGGATAACAACCTCTGATGGTGTTTTAAAATGGTCACTGTAACCCTAGTTTTCCTATATGCACCCCTGATGATTTCTGGCTCCGATATTCCCGAACTTATGCCTGACTGTTCTACCTTTGATGAACAAAAGCTCTTACTATCATGTTGTCTCTGTACAGCATGTGCAACAGGTGGGTAGCTGTCCTTTGTCTGACTAATGTTAGTGCTGCTGCCCGAGTTCCCTCCTGAGCCTAGCTCAGGATCTTTTCTTTTTGGACCCCACTACTCAAGTGAGGCTAGGTCTGATAGTACCACTTAGACCTGCCTCCCAGCTGATTGGAGATAAACTCCTCTGGTCTAGCGTTCAAAGACTTACTCTCTTCCAGGGTCATGATTGCAGACTGACCCGGTGCAACTGTTTGTTCCTCTGTGTCCTCGATCATTACCGCCTTCCCTTTCTTACGCCTAAGTTCATCTGGCGCATCTTCGGCCAGTACTGATAACTGCTCTTGAAATAGGACCTCCAAGTCACTGAGCATGTTATCTGCTTGAGCTACCACGACATCTCCTTCCTCTTTATCGAAAGTGAAATCCACATAATACGCGTTGGTAGTCCTTAGCACCTCAGGTACTGGCTCTGGCTACCCTGGCAGTAATCCCTTCAAAACTGACCGCTGTTCTAAAGCTCCTATTGCTGAATCTGCTCTCGTTGAATCCCATACAGCAACCAGATTAGTAGACAAACCCTCCACTGACTCCAGAGGCGGCAGTGCTAGCATGGCTATCCCCGGGGACTCAAATGATGTTGAACCCATTGTGAAGTCCAAAACTTCCTCCTCTGAATAGTAATCCTCTACGCATACCCATTCTGGCTCATTGATCGGCTCAATTGGCTTAGGCTCTGTAAACATGAAACTCCGGTTGGGATCTAGCAATCCTGCACAGACAAAATTGTTTAAATCTCGTGGAATAATGAGCTTTGAAACTTACGACGCTTTGTGTATCTGTCTTGTAGCTTGTGCTCGTATCCCATTCCTTCTAACTCGCGTCTTCTCTCCATGGCAATTGGTTCTACGATTCCTTGGCCTTTCCGCTCGAGAGGTGCACCCTTCTTGCACCCCCATCACTGACATAGATTCTCGACCATCAAAAAGGGGTTGCCAAAAGTAGCCAAATGATTGATGCACTCAAGAATTGGAATAAAATTGATCGGTTCAAAACGGTCAACACGGTAGAGCACATCAAAAGGTTTGGAGTCAAAATGGACTGTATGGAGCGACACTAAAGAGACTGCAGAATTAGAAGGCTTAATGAAGGATTGACTCAGCTGATAAGAGAATGGATCTGAGACATCATGGATGAGGAAAGAAGAATCAAAACATTCAACCTCATCCGAAGAAAGGAAATGCACTCCCGAGGTTCTTGGTGCATGCTCAGGCAAAGGCTAGCTAGCTATGCTGCTAGATGTGGATGCGGATGAATGAGGTGTCTGTGCAACGGGCCTATGCTCTGCCTCCTGTGTGTTAATGGTGAAAGCCTTGCGGTCAATCAAGTTCTGAATTGCATTCTAGAGTGTATAGCAATTATCCGTAGAGTGCCCGGCGACTCTATGGTAACTGCAAAATAAATCTGCCTTAAACCATGGTGGAATCGGGTTTGGCGGTGGGCGGATTTCTGGAAGCTTCAGTAATGATGCTACCTTCGGAAATATGACGCTCAGTGGCTCAACCAGAGGACTGTAGTCTCTCTCAAGTCGTGGTGATCGCCTGGGTCCCAGGTAATACCCTTGCCTTGCCGGTGCTGGCAGGTAGAATGGCTCGGCGGTGGTAGTGATTTGTGAAGTGCGTGGTGCTTTAGATGCAGGAGAATAAATGACCTGATTCTGAGCTGGCAGGCTCACCATATTGGCTGGCATAGCAGGAGCACCTACATATGCCACAGCGTTCCTAGCAGACTCATTCTTCCGGCTGAACCTAGTGTTAGATCCATTGTTGCCATTGTTATTGTTACTGGTTCCGTTGGTAGCCATAGTCGGCTTGGCGAATGCTGCTAGCATAGGGAAGCTTCCGCTATTTAGCGAGCTCCCTACACAGGTGCCAGCTTTGATCAAGGCTGTGAAAATGGAAATGGGCTGAATGCTTAGTAGGGCCCCAGTGGCTGGCTGTGCTCCTCGAATAATTATTTTGATAGACTCCTCGTCAGAGGGTCTATCGCACACTTGTGAAGCGAGGGCTCAGCAGCGACCGACGTACTCCTTGAACGGCTCGTAGGGCTTCTGCTTGGTGGCGACCAGGTCCTCGCGCTTTGGGACCATGACGAGATTAAAAGAGTACTGTTCCAGGAAAGCTTGGTTCAGATCATTCCAGGTCTTGATGGTGGTCATATCCAGCGATGTGAACCACTTTAGAGCTGGACCTGTAAGACTTTTCTAGAAAAGGCGAATGAAAAGCCTCTTGTCAGCCTAGAGCTAAGCGAGATAGCCACAGTACGCCCTAAGATGTGAAATCGGGCAGCCTTTCCCGTTGTATTTCTCGAATTCCGGGATATGGAATTTCAGGGGTGAGTAACGCCTTAGGAAGTAGCAGAGGTCCCGGAAAGAGAAAGATTGGCAGTCCCCACCCTGCACTTGTCGAAGAGCTTTCTCCAAGTCATTCATCCTGGCGAAAAGTGCATTGGGAGTTGCTGCAGACAATGAGTGTGTAGCCAAGGCAGGTCCTGCGTACACTGTGTCTATAGCATTCATGTACTCCTCCAGATCTATCATCTCGCCGCCTGGTGCTGTGGCGTGATGACCAACGTACCCATGTGTGTGTGCTAGTGGTGGTGTGCATGCTAAGGCCTGAACCTGATGCAAAGGTATTGAAATGTTATGCAATGCGGTGCATGTAGTTGTGTGTGGGAGCAGCAGCTGCTGAACTGGTATGGTCGGGTTCGTAGGCCGTTGTACTCTCGCCAGCCCAAGAGGCTGACCACCATTTGAAGGAGAAATATGTTGTGCATGCTGTGGATATGATGCTATAGGCAGAGTGGCTACGCCCATTGTCGGGATAACGGGAAGCTGTGGCGACAGTTGTAGTGGTGGAGTGACTAGTGCTACATGAAGTGCCTGAGCAGGTGGAACGGGATCCTCGGGAATGGGACAAACAGGCGCAGTCAAAGTGGGATCCAAAGAGAAAGCCATGCTTTGCAACCTCTGTGCAAAGGCTAGAAGCTGCTGAGATTGTATAGTGGCAGAACCATCGGCAACAGTACCGAGGGCTGCAAGATCAAGTGGCAGGGATGTCATAGGGGGCTGGAAGTTCACAGATGCTGCGGGTTGGATTCCTATTAAGAGACAATCGCAACCAACTGGGTTTCAAGTGGATGAGGGTCAACAGAAGGACAAGGTA
The DNA here is from genome assembly GCA_024699735.1 of Posidonia australis. Classification (NCBI taxonomy): domain Eukaryota; kingdom Viridiplantae; phylum Streptophyta; class Magnoliopsida; order Alismatales; family Posidoniaceae; genus Posidonia; species Posidonia australis. Next base: position 8,319 of record JAMKQA010008015.1, on the reverse strand, counting down.
TTGTCAGATCAGATGCCCTAGAAGTTGTCATGGTAACTGCCTCCGTTGCGGGCTCCAGACCAAAAAAGGTCTGCCAGTGTCCCGAAACTGGAGGGCGAGGAACTCCAGGTGCTTGGAAAAAACCACCATGGAGCGATGAAGGAATGACTGATGACAAAGGAAAAGAGTGAGGAGGGGCAGAAACAGGAATCCCCTCTAGAGTAGCTGGTGTGGAGGTCGTAGAAGCTCGCTAAGCCATAACGAACCACGAACGGGTAAGGAAGGGTTGCAATTGCAAGTGAAAGGATGACGCCTAAGAGGAGCTATCGTCGAAAGTGACGAATAGCTCGAGGAAAGACAGTCGAGAATAATGCCTCGAGACCGAGGTCACAAAGAGGAACTCCTAGGCTCAGACTTAGGAATTCACACACAGAACTCTATTCTTAGCAAAGGGAAAAAAGAGTGAAAAAGTGAAGACAAGACAACAAAAGAAAATAAGTTAGCTATGCAATTGTTTATTAGGGTGGCATGACTGGCACACAAGCACATGAATGCTACTAACATGCTCTCTCTCACCATGCATGTCTGACATGGAGCGAACCATATGGGATGCAATCATGGGTTTGGGTTTTTCGACTCTGGTCAGAAAGTAAGGTCCCCATTCTAAATCCTGGCCAAAGCGCCGGTAATGAACGGGTGGTGCATTGGTGGCCTCGTCTCCTGCAGTAGCAAGGAGTTGTACCCTCTACTAGCACCGACACGACCCCAGACAAGGGGGGACAAACTAACAACACGCTCTACGCCAAAGCTATAGAACAGGCTACTAGGATTGTCCTTCGTAAATTGTTGGTAGACCGAGAGGAGAAGATGCATGCCCTATATGATCAAACATGCGATATGCTTTGGTGTCTTTTACTTGCGTTTTATTAAACCAGAGGGGATTGTGAGCATTTGTATCTAGTTATGCCCTATTAATTGTTCAACTGAGCTTGTGTGTTTTGACCAGATGGAATTATGAGCATTTGTCTCTAGTTATGCCTTATTTATTGTTCGTCTGAATTTGTGTGTTTTATTTTAACCAGATAGGGAGGCAAACATGTCTCTATTCTCTTAATCATGGCAAATACAAAAAGAAGGAAAAAACACACAATCATGGCATCAAAAGTCAAACAAAAGGCGTAAACATGGCATGTGCTGGTGTAATGCTCAAGTTGGTGAATAAAAAGCTAGTATTGACAAACAAAGCTTGAATTAGATCATGTGCAAGTGCAGTGCTATAGCAACAATGTAAAGAAAGCAAAAAAGGCATGATCAGTCAAATATGTACAAGCAAATAAGAATAAGCAAGCAAGCATAATGTACAGACCACAGACAAGTTGGGAAACCAGAACGAAAGCTAGAATCTGGTTTCCCCAGCGGAGTCGCCAGTTCCTGTGACCATGCTGGTGGAACCCTTGCACGGCTCTCCTCCTACTGGGTGCGTGGAAACACACGAGGAGACCCGATATGGTCACGGTAAGGATGGTGAATCCAAAGGAAAAGACTAGACCCAGAAACACTAAGGGAAGATAAAAAGGATAAGGAAAGGAGTCGCCACCTAATCTTTTAATGGAAAGACAAGGAAAACCAAAAATACAAGAAAACTGGAAAGCAAATAAGATGCAGAATGTATGTGTGTGCTCTGTGCCTACCAAGGAAGGAAAGGCAAGAAAACTTGTGCGGAAAGATGTGAAAAAATGTGCAAAATGCATATGTGAGTGTAAAAAGTGAGAATTCCAAGGGCCTTTGTGAAAAAAACCCAAATGTGATTAAAACTGATATTCTGAAGCCCAAATCATCAAAAATACATAGGAAAACACATTCTATGCAATTATGAAGAAATCTGGGGTCAAATGTGCAATCCTAGTCAAAATGAAGTTTCCTAGGGGTTAAAATGCAATTTTACCACTAAAACATGCATTTAAAACAATTCAGTAGAAATTCAGGGTAAAATATGCAAGAAAAATGATTCAGGAAAGTTTCAAAAAGTTTCAGGGGCAAAACAGTCATTTTACCCCTGAAAACAGGCATTTAGAGTAAAATCAGTGAAGTACAGGGGCTAAATTGCAAATTGCCTAGCAGAATAAAACATCTAGAAGAGTTTATGAAGAAAACAGGGATGAAAATGTAATTCACAGAGAAATAAAGCACTCAGAAGAATTTAGTAAAGTCTGAGGGTTAAAATGCAATTTACCTAGAGAAAACATGCTTTAGAGAAGTTTTCAATAAAAACCAGGGGTTTTAATGCAATTAAACCAAAGAAATGTGCATTCTGGAAAATTTCAATAAAGTCCAGGAGTCTAAATGCCATTTTCACAGAAAAATGTACATCCAGAAAACTTTTAGGAGAGCTTAGGGTCTTTTATGCAAAAAATGTTGAATTAAAATGCATTAAAAGAAAACGTGAGGGCTTTTGCTAAAGTTTAATGCCTCGAAAACATTATTTTAAATGTTCAGGGGGGAAAATGCAATATTTTCAGTGAAAACTTTATTCGAATGATTTATGAAAAATGAATGGAGGACCTATTCGTAATAAAAGGACGTATGTGTAATGAGAAAAGGATCTGAATGTAAAGCAAACATAGTTTTTGTATTTTATTCAAATAAAACGTTTTAACTTTTTTTTAAATGAAAAAAGAAACGACGATCGTCGGCGACGGAGCTCCGCCGTCGATGACCACCAGAGGGGGCATACAAAGCCTTCCCGCACGGGAAGCAAGAGGAAGGAGAGGGGAGAAGATCCATCGGAGTGGATCGGAGATCTAATAGTGGGAGTGGGCCTCCCACCTCCTTCGTCGTTGCGGAGCTCTGGTGACGGCGTAGGGGAAGAAGGAGGGCTATCGGGGCTGCGGCGTGGCGATCTGGCAGTCGTGGGGGCATCGTGAAGCGTCAGGGAGCTTCCACGCTTCTCCTGGAGCAGAATGAGGGAGAATGGAGCGAAGGCGTGCTCTGACAGTCGTCGATGGCGTCCTCTCCGACGAGCGTGGCTGCTACGGTGATCCAGAGCTCGTGGCGCGATTCCAAGTGGTCCGGTGTGCTCGTGGGAGGTTGCAGAGTGCTTCTGGAAGCTCGAAGGGGCTTGGAGCTATGGGAGACGTGCGCTTCCTATCTGGACTCCATCGTCTTCTCCAGCGACGGCAGGATCAGCGTAACTCCGGCGATCTTCGAGCGAGCTTTTGGAGGTGTCGGAGCGGTGATCCAAGGAGAGGGAGAGCACTGGGGAGGCTAGAGGAGAAAGAGAGGAGACTCGGGAGCCAGGGCAGTGCCCTGGATTGGTCCCCCCACCCACGTCACCTGGAAATGGCGACAGTGATCCCCAGGGACCAATTCTGACCAGAGGAAGGCTCTGGATGGCTCGGAATTGTCCAAAAAGAAGGAGGAGGTCCAAGGCAACTATGCTCAAAGCTAAATGGGATCAGAGAGGGGTGTACCTGGCTTGACAGAGCTCTGCAACTCGCTGGAGCGCCTGGAATCTCCTTCTCTCCTCTCTGAGAGCTTCCCTTTCTCTCTGGAATTCTCTAGCACTCTCAACTCTCTTCTCTCTCGCGCCCAAAAGTCTTTTAAACTCTGCCTCTACCCCTCCTTTTATAGGTGAGTAGATACCCAACAAACTACTCTGGCAGAGCACTTAACACGTAATAGAAACACTAACAAACTTCTAACCCCTTAACTGAAGTCGTAACAACCTTGCAGATAACAAACGGCTGTCCCCTTTGTGCTCCATCTTGTCCCCTGCCCGCCGATAGTGATCAACGGCGATCCAGGCTCCTTTGGCGACCCATCCAGCTGCAGGGGATGCTTTGAGTGGCTTGCTGGATCAGTGGTGATCGAATTGGCTTGATGAGCTCAGCAAGGGAGATTGGGTTCAGGCTGAATCGTGGGAGGAATGAAGAAGGAATGGGTTCAGTGAGAAGAAATGGTGAATTGGTGAAAATTTAATAAAAATGAATGAGATAAATTATGAGTATGGAGAGGGAGAAATAATGTGTGAAATTGTTGTGGGCCTTAATGAACCTATGTGGGCCTTCATGGGCCTAATGGGCTTCAATTGGGCCTAAATAGGTCTTGTGGGCCAAAGTGGGCTCAATTGGGCTTAATGGGCCTATGTGGGCCTTGTGGGCCTCCATGGGCTCAATTGGGCTTAAAGCTCAGCCACCACATCTCCATCCTGCAAAATTAGGAATTTGGGGTGTCTACAGTAGGCAGTGAATGGGTGGTGCGTTGGTGGCCGTATCTCCTATAGTAGCATGGAGCTGTACCTTCTACTAGCACCGACACAACTCTAGACGACAAACTAGCAACACACCCTACGCCAAAGCTATAGAACGGGCTACTAGGATTGTCCTTCGCAAACTGTGGGTGGACCTAGAGGAGAAGATGCATGCCCTATATGATCAATCATGCGATTTGCTTTTGTGTCTTTTACTTGTGTTTTATTAAACCATAGGGAATTGTGAGCATTTGTCTCTAGTTATGCTTTATTATTTGTTGGTCTGAGTTTGTGTGTTTTATTTTAACCAGATAGGGCGGCAAACATGTCTCTACTCTCCTAATCATGGCAAATTCAAATAAAAGGAAAAAAACACACAATCATGGCATCCAAAAAGTCAAACAACAAGCAAAAGTCATGAACATGGCATGTGATGGTGTAGTGCTCACAAGTAGGTGAATAAAAGCAAGTTTCGACAAACAAAGCATGAATTAAGTCATGTGCATGTGCGGTAGCATAGCTATAGTGTAAAGAAGGCAAAAAAGGCATGTTTAGTCAAACATGTACAAGCAAACAGAACAAGGAAACAAGCACAATGTAAACAGACCAAAGACATGTAAGGAAACCAGAATGAAAGCTAGAACCTGGTTATCCCCAGCGGAGTCGCTAGTTCCTGTGACTATGTCGGTGGAACCCTACACGGCTCTCCTCTACCGGGTGTGTGGAAGCACTAGAGGAGTCCTGATACAATCACAGCGAAGATGGTGAATCCGGAGAAGAAGGTTAGACTTAGAAACACCAAGGGAAGATAAGAAAGGATAAGGAAAGGAGTCGCCACCTAGTCTTTTAATGGAAAGACGAGGAAAACCAAACACACAAGAAAACCAAGAAGTAAACAAGATGATGAAAACATGTATGCTCCGTGCCTAATGGATATAATGGACAAATGAATGTGGGCTAGAGAAAGGATAAGGATTTTGGTTACGCATGGGGAAGGGGTTAAGCACCCTCATGTGCCCGAGAAACTCGGTCTTTCTAGGTTTCCTACTTGCCAATGGTCTAATGGGTGTGTACTTGCCTATTTTGAATGCTTATGCTAAAAATGACTAGAAAACATGCCAAATCAAAGAGAAGAAATGAAATAAAGGGAAAAAGTTAATCCGAGGGATAAATGTAGGCATTGAGAATGCCACTTTACTGTACGCCCTTGGGCGATGAGGAAAATCGTGAAAATCGTGAAATTCTCAGAAAGCGTCTCGTAAATCGGCGGAAATTTGAAGAAATCCGAGAAAATCAATTTGGGGAAAATAATCCTCTTTCAGGACAATATCGGCTTTGTTAAGCCTTTTACAGTATGCCCTTGGGCAATGGAAAGCCAAATCAAGTCAAAAGACAGGGAAATCGGAAAAAATCCGGGAAACAATGAGAAAACCAAACTTGAAACGAGCTAGGAATGCGGGCGCAACGCAAGGAAGAAATCATGAGAAAACATGCATGAAAAATAGCAACAAAAGGTGCAAAATGCATGCAAGAGTGTGAAAATGAAAATTCCAGGGGCCTTTGTGCAAAAACCCAAACTCTGAATGAAAACTGAAATCTGAAGCTAAATCATCAAAAATACACAGACAAACACATTCATGTAATTTTGAAGAAATCTAGGGTCAAATGTGCAGATCTGTGCATTTCTAGCCAAATTGAAGGTTCCTAGGGGTTAAAATGCAATTATGCCATCAAAACATGCATTCAGAAAAATTTCAGAAAAGTTAAGGGGCTAATATGCAAATTAAACCACAAGAATATGCATTCAGAGTAATTTCAGAAAAGTTCAAGGGGTTAAAATGCAATTTGAACCACATCTGTGTAGATATTTGAATGCTTAGGGTTCACCTTGCAATTTTAACAGAGAAATATGCATTTAGAATGATTTTAATGAAGATCAAGGGTTTAAATGCAATTTGAATAGAGAAATATCCATTCAGAATGATTTCATGAAACTTTGGGGTTTTTGTCTAATTTTTAAGCCTGGAAAACATTATTAGGGAAGCTTAGGGGGCACGTTGCAATATTTTCAATTAAAACTTTATTCAAACGGTTTAAAGAAAAATGTGCAGGGACCTAACTATAAGAGAAAGGACCTACTTGCAATAAAGAAAGGATCTATATGCAACAAAACAAAAGTTTCAGAAATTTATTTAAAGCAAACTATTTCTTATTTTCTAAAAAAGAAAAAGAAAGAGCGGCCGCCGTCGACGGACCTCCGTCGTCGACGACCGCTGGTGGAACACACAAAGGCTATCCCATGTTTTGATCTAGGATTAGACCTCACAAGAAGCAAGAAGAGAAGGAGGGGAAGAGATCAAACGGTTTGGATCGAATGTGCGACGGTCAGAGGAGGATACCCGCCTCCCTTGCCGTTGCAGCACTCTGGTTACAACGTCAGAGAAGAAAGGGGCTACTAGAGGGCTGCAGCGCCCGTCTATGAGCTCTTGGAGGTTGCGAGATGTCGAGAGGAGCATTCCCTTTCCATCAGGGGCCAAAACAGAAGAAGATCGCACAAATGAGGATTCCACCTGTCGTGAGCGTGGTTGCGGGAGTGATCCAGGGCTCGCGGCTTGACTCTGAAGACTCCGGAGCACTAGGGGCATGTCGTGGAATGATCCTGGAGGCTCGGGGAGGCACGACAAGGCTGGAGGCACATGTCCCTTCACTGGCTTCAGTCGTCATCCCCGGTGACGGTGAGCTGGCGTGACTCTGGCGATCTTCTGGTGGAGGCTTCCGCAGCTGCTGGAGCGAGGATTTGAGGGGTGGAGAAGCAAGAGGGAGGCCTAGGGAGGATAATCCAAGCTCCTAGGACCAGGGACAAGCCCTGGACCAGCACCCCCACCTAGGCCACTGGAAAACGACTCCAACGAGGCCTGGGAGCTGATTTTGACCGAAGGAGGCCTCTAGCCTTGTTGGAATTGAACAAGGAAGATAGAGGGAGTCCTAGGGAACTATAATTGAAGTGAATAGAAGTCTGAGAAGGGCACACCTGGTCTGGCAACGTGCTCTGCCTTCGTTGCTCGTCGGAAGTGGCTGAGGGCTCTGGTTCCTCGCCTCCGTGAACCTCGTCTCTCTCGCTCTTCTCTCCTTCTCTGTCGTTCTCCTTTGTCTGTTTTTTTTTCTTTTTCGTCTCATTCTCCTTTTTCTCTATTTTTTTTGCTCCTTACCCTACTGCTTCTTTTATAGGTGAAGCTCCGATGGTTGTAACAACATGTAACAAACTCAACAAAATTCTAACAACTAACCAATTTGTAACAACTAAGAAGCCTCCTAACAGACTAACAACATGTAACAACCATGCTGTCCCCCGCTGTAACACCCCGGTGCTACACAACAGTACAAGAACTACCCAAGAGTAGCTAAAAGAATCTAAATAACAGAATTAAATAATTAAAACTAATCACCCAGACCTGTGTGCGGCAAATGTGGCTCGAAAAGATGCACCAGACTAGACTGCTCCTACACCTGAGCACTTGAAACAAAGGGGACAAGGAAAACACGCGTGAGTGACAGGAATGTCACCCAATACGTGCCCCAAAAACAGCGCTAAAACCCACAAAAAACATTGCCATAAAAACCACCATTGCCAAAACCACACATTCAATTAGAAAAACTTGGAAAAAAAATGGCATTTCCAACTTTCTTTCTTTTCTTTCAAAATCTCATGCTCGTTCATAAATCTTTATACTCAACATAGGATAAGCAAATCATTTCCTCTAGTTTCCTAGCCCAAAACATCATTTAAAGCCATTTGCACAATTTAACACAATCCGGGCTAGGAACTAGTCTGTCCACACACAAATCGACACTTTTCCATTCCAAAATTGGACGCATCACCGTGGCCACAGGCGATCGACCTGGCCACAGGTAGCTGGTGAGGATTCCATGTCACCACACCCACACTGCAGTGCCGCGGTGAACCACCCCGCACTGGAGTTCAACCACCCCGGTCGTAGCCTCAAAATGTACCCTCACTGGTACAAGCACGGAGTGCGTCCTAGGGACGCCCTGGTGCCCGAGCACCTGGGGACTCTAACCCCAGACCCGTC
>JAMKQA010008013.1:0-32367 GCA_024699735.1 Posidonia australis | reverse complement strand
AGTTCTCTCTATTCAGATGGGAGACAAAATAGGGCTACATTATGCCAAAGAGGTTACATGATCTGTGCCTTAGCCAACTTAAATACTAGGGCACCTAACTGGTCAAATGACCAAACTAACCCTAAACAAACTACATAATTCAAGACATATTTACAACAGGAATTTATTAGGCATCACAGGGATTGCCCAGGTCGTTCGAGATACTAGCTCAAGAATGACTTGACACTAGATCCAAAGAAAACACCTGATAACAAAAGACAAAGCAGAAAAATGAATCAGCCAATCGAGAAGCAGGCGGAGCTGGTTTGGAAAAAGGACAAACAAACACATCATCTGAGAAGTAGGCGATGATGGTTCGGAAATCAGGGAAATGAACACGTCAACCGAGAGGCAATCGGTGACGGTCCAGAAAGAGGAAAACCGAACACATCATCCGAGAAGTAGGTAGTGATGGTTTGGAAATCCGAAAAGCGGACACGCCAAACGAGAGGCAGTCGGTGACGGTCCAGAGGAAGGACAACCAAACACATCATCCGAGAAGTAGGTGGTGATGGTTCGGAGATCCGAAAAACGGACACGCCAACCGAGAGGCAGTCGGTGACGGTCCAAAAAGAGGACAACCGAACACATCATCCGAGAAGCAGGCGGTGATGGTTCAGAAATCCGAAAAGTGGACACGCCAACTGAGAGGCAGTCAGTGATGGTCCAAAGGGAGGACAACCGAACACATCATCCGAGAAGCAAGCGATGATGGTTCGGAGATCCGAAGAGCGGACACACCAACCGAGAGGCAGTAGGTGACAGTCCAGGGGAAGGGCAACCAAACACATCATCTGAGAAGCAGGCGGTGATGGTTTGGAGATCCGAAAAGCTAACACGCCAACCGAGAGGCAGTCGGTGATGGTCTAGGGGGTGGACAACCGAACACATCATCCGAGAAGCAGGCAGTGATGGTTCAGAAATTCGGAAAGCGGACACGCCAACCGAGAGGCAATCGGTGACGGTCCAGAAAGAGGACAACCGAACACATCATCCGAGAAGTAGACAGTGATGGTTTGGAGATCCAAAAAGCGAAAGTAGTTATGTTTGTTGGAGAGAGGTGGGAAGTAGCTATGTTTGTTGGAGAGAAGTGGGAAGTAGTTGTGTTTGTTTGAGAGAAATGGGAAGTAGTTATGTTTGTCGGAACGAAGTGGGAAGTAGTTATGTTTGTTGGAGAGAAGTGGGAAGTAGTTATGTTTGTTTTGGTTGTTACATGAGTATGTTAGATTAGTTAGGATGTAGTGGAAGTTAGTTAGGTTGTTGAGGTTTGACTTAGAATTTGACCTAGGTTTTAAGGTTTGGATTATGGCTTTGAATTTAATTTAAGTCTTAACCTAGGGTTTAATGTTTGGATTAGGGTTTAACCTCGATTTTAGGGTTTATTGGTATTTTAGGGTTTTGTTTTGTATTTAGGCTTTTTAGATCCCAATTAGGGTTTTGTATGGTGCGCCAGAAAGGTGCGCCTGTCTAGCGCGCTAGACTGGTGTGCCAGATAGGTGCGCCTGGTGGATGTTGAAGTGAGGAGTGGTTGTTGGGTTTGGCCTATTTGCAAGCATATTGGGGTGTCTACATCTAGGTTTTCTGCTTTTTTTGTATTTTTTGTAGTATGTACAAGTGGTGCTATTGACTGGCGGCTATCCTACTACTGGCTGATAGGAGTGATGCCACCTGGCTTTCCTTTTAAGCTTAACTGAGGGTCTTTTTTTTCTTGACTCTCACCTTGCTTAAGGTGAGGCTTTGGCTGAGTGTACCATCTAGACCCACCTCCCGGCTCTAAAGAGATTAACTCTAATGGTCTAGTGGATTTTGATTGTGACTCAGCCAGGACCATGATGGATTAGTGGTCCGGCTGCTAATAAAGGGTTGCTAGTTTTGATTCTGAGGCCTTAGCCTTTCCTCTTCTCAACCTTTGATGCTCGACTGCGTCTTCAGCCCACACTAACAACTGGTCTTGGAATTACAACTCTAAATCACTGACTTGATCATTCAACTGAATCACCCTGCTAACTGTCTCGTCCTCTTCTGAGGTGTAATCAGAATACTAGATGGCACTCTGCTCTGCCACTGGCTTATCTGAACTGTAGACTTGCTGTAAGTGATGTCCAAGATTGGCTAACTGCACTAATTGTTCTGTTGGTGCAACTACTTTTAGGACTATCACTGCAGGGCTCGTTGTTGGACTGGTGCCTGATGCTATCAATATGGCTGCAGGCGGTTGAGGCGGTGGCCGCACAATCTAACGTCGGCTCTTCTCTAGCCTAGCTCTAATTGGGATTAAGTATCCCTACATTGATAAAATTGGTGAGATCTAATAGAATAAAGATCTTCTTGTGTCTCCTGGCGCATGAATATTCATCTTTGTGTGGCTGCCACTCATAGTGCAGTCCCTCGAACTCTCGCCTTTCCTTCGCCTGGATGGGCTCGAAGATTCCTTAGCCGTGTCGCCCAAGTGGTGTTCCTTTCTTGTATCCCCATTAGCGACACACGTTTTTGATCATCCGAAGGGGATTGCCATGAACGCTTAGGTAGCTGACACGCTCAAGAGTTGGAATGTAATTAACAGGCTCGAAACGATTGACCCGGAACATGACATCAGATGGCTTAGGTCGAAATGAACGGTCTAGAGTGAGACAGCAGATACCAACTCAACCTTTTCTTTGTCAAGATCTTCTGCCATGACAACAACTACGTCGTTGCCCTAATAGAACTTAACCATACGATGGAGGGTCGAGGGAATCACTTGATGCTTGTGCAACCAAGGGCGCCCAAGCAAGAGATTGAAAGAAGGCATCAACAGTATGGATCAGATTAGAGGGGTCCACTATGGATGTCATCGACCCAGAGGGAGAAAGGAAATGGATTCCTGAGGCCCCAACACTTGTTGAGTTATTATGTGCAAGCATGGGCTTGTTGACAATGTTAGGATAAGCGGGTGGTACTTGTGCCTGTGGAGGTAGTGGTGCTGGTGTAGTGTGTGCCTCTTGGGTGTCAATGACAATGATCTTATGGTCAATCAAGTCCTGAATGGCATTCCAAAGGGTCATGCAATTATCCGTCGAATGACCCACGCAATGATGGAAATTGCAGTGGAGGTTCGTATTGTACCATGCTGGAAGAGGATTCGGCAAGGGGCAGACCTCTGGAAGTTTCAGGAGTGACACCACCTTGGGGAGGACGGCACTCAATGGCTCAATAAGTGGGGTGTACTATCGCATTGCATGCTAAGGCCATCTCTGCCCTAGGTGGGGTCCTTGTTGGACCGATGCCACAAGATACACCAGTTGGGCAATGGTGGTGATCTGTGGTGTGTGAGGTGCCCTAGGTGCAGGTGCATAGACTAATTGATTCGGGCTTGGTTGGTTCACCACATTGATGGGCATGGCAAGCGACCCTACGTATGCGGTGGCAGGCTTTGGAGGATCCGGCCTCTTAGGGTAAATGGTGCCAGCATCGTTACGAGTGCTACTACTTGCATGGTGATTTGGAGAGGTGGCTTGTTTGGCGAAGGTGGCGAGTGCAGGAAAGCTACCATTGCAAAGGGAGCACTCTACACGCGCACCTGCCCGAATCAAAGATGGAAAAGTGGTGATAGACTGAATACTCAACAGAGCCCCAACATCTGGTTGCACGCCTTAAATGATAATTTTGATAGATTCCTCGTCGGAGGGTCTATCCCTCACTTACGATGCATGGGTATGCCAGTGGACAACGTACTCCCCAAACAACTCATGGGGTTTCTGTTTTGTGGCGACAAGATCCTCTCTATTTGGGATCAAGTCGAGATTGAAAGCATATTGGTCCATGAACGCTTGTGAGAGGTCATTCCAAGTCTTGATCGAGCCCATGTCAAGTGACGTGAACTATTTAAGGGCTGGATCGGTGCGACTCTTTTGGAAAAGGCAGATCGGCAGCCTCTCGTCAACCTAGAGCTAAGCAAGGTCTTTGCAATATGCCCTAAGGTGTGGAATGGAGCAACCCTTACCGTTATATTTTTCAAAATCTGGGATTTGGAAATGCGGTGGGAGTGTCGCCTTTAGGAAATAGCAGAGGTCTCGGAATCCATAGGGTTGGTGGTCGCCTCCCCGTACTTGTCGAAGTGCTTTCTCTAGGTCACCCACCTTGGCATGGAGGGTATTTAGAACTGCTGCTGATGAGGGTGATGCAGCAGGGGGAACGGCCACATATGTTGTGTGGGTCGCACCTAAGTGATCCCTTGGGTCCACCATCATGCCTCCTGGTGCTGGGGCATGATGGCCAGCATATCTGTGTAGAAGTGCTGGGTGTGATTGTGGGAATGAAGGTGCCTGGACCTGATGATGTGTGAAAGGAGGATGAGCAGAAAGCTATGTGACAGTGGGTGCTGAATGCGAGAGTAGCAGCTACTGTAACAATACGACGTCAGGCTGCAGGCTTTGTGGATGTTGTACTCTAGCCAACCCGAGGGACTAACCACCAGATGCTGGAGTAAAATGCTATGCGGTGAGGTGGTGTGTCTGAGGTAGTGGTGTCACACCTAACATGGGTGTTGTAAGGAGCTAGGGTGAGGGCTAAGGTGGTGGTGCAGAAGGTGATGCTTGGAACACCGGAGCAGGCTGCCAGGGAACGTCAGGAATGGTGGGGTCTATAGCAGACTAGATAGTAAAGGCCATGCCCTCAATCTTCTAGGCAAGGGCCAATAGATATTTTGCCTGTGCGATAGGAGATCCCTTAGGGACAGTAAGGGATGGCACAGTCAATGGTCTATATGTCAAAGACGGGACAGATACATGTTGTCTTAGAGGCAGGGAACCCGCAAAGGATGTTGTCATAGTGGGTTGAGTGCTAAAAGAGAAAGGGCCCTAAGGGAGCGAGGTTGTTAGTGATACATCTGGAACTCAAGCATGGGTCGCTGAGATAGACTTAGTGCCTTGCTCCAGACTGGTCAAGATCTGTGGATGTCCTATGGTGTAGGGGACGGAGCCTCCGTGATGAACGAAGGGGACAGAGTGAACAACTGAAGTCACTGTGAGGGTAGGAAGGACCGAAAATGGAGTGCCCTCCAAAGCAACAGTGGCGGAGAGATGCTCGCTGGTGCGTTGGGCCATGGCTGATCGAGAACGAGTGCGAATGGAACTACGATGGCAAATGAGGGGATGAATCCTAGAACGAGCTATCGTCAAAGTGACGAATAACCCGAGAAAAGATGATCAATCAACGAAGTGTTGCAAATAGGTGAATCAAGGTAGGAACACTCGAGCATTGGCTAAGGAACTCATGCTCCATCCTGGGAAAAAGAAAATTACCAGTGTTAAAACCAGCAACAAGATGCAGTTATTAAAGTGACGTGAATGGCATTCATGCACATGGATGCGTCTATTATGCTCTCTCTCACCAATCTAGTGTGTCCTACTAGGTTGTCTGCTTCAGGATCACACATTGGTAAATGAGTCTCTGACTTAGGCTAGAAAGTACAGTCCCTACTCTAAATCCTGGCCAAAGCACAGGTAGTGAACGGGTGGTGCGTTGGTGGCCTCATCTCCTACAGTAGCACGGAGTTGTACCCTCTACTAACACTGACACGACTCCCGACAAGGGGAGACAAACTAGCAACATGTCCTACGCCAAAGCTATAGGACGGGCTACCAGAATTGTCCTTCGCAAACTATAAGTGGACTCAAGGGAGAAAATGCATGCCCTATATGATCAATCATTCAATATGATTTTGTGTCTTTTACTTGCGTTTTATTTACCCGGAGGAAAGAGTTTGAATTGGTCTCTAGTTTTGCCTTATTAATTGTTTGTCTGAGTTTGTGTGTTTTATTTTTAAACCAGAAGAGGAAAACATACCTGTTTCTACTCTCCTAGTCATGTCAAATGCGAAAAGGGAAGAAAATACACAAGTAAGGCAAACAAGTAAGCAAACATCAAGCAAAAGGCATGATCATGGCATGTGCGAGTGTCGTGGCATCATGATTGTGAAAAGAAAACATCCAGAAAATCAAAAGGCAAGACATATAGCATGTGAGTGTAGTGACAGAGCAAGCGTGTAAAAGAAAGTGTGAAAGGCACGCTAAATAAACAAACAAGCACAAGCAAGGTAAACAAGCAAACATGTGAAGCAAAAGCCTCAAAAATAACGATCTAGCAAGTGGAAAAATGACTAACCTGAAAACTGGAATCTGGTACTCCCCAGCGGAGTCACCAGTTTTGTGACCACACCTGCCATGGAATCTGGCGTGGAGTCGCACTAGAGGGAGGAAACCACAGCCATGCTAGGATGGCGAAGGCGCAAGATAGGATAAAAGAGAAAAATCAGAGTTGCCACCTAGTCTTTTAAAGGAAAGACGAGAAAAACCACAAACAAACCACAAAAAGAGATGAATGCATATGATGCAAATGAAAAAGCCAAATATCTACAAACAAGAGAATGGGTAAGGATTTCTGTTACGTACACGAAAGGTATTAGGCAAAAAACTACGAAGAAACCATATTAATAGGGCTAGAGGCAAGAATAGCCAGATGGATGTGCAACAGGTATGCAAAAACAGGTCTTTCTACGGGCACAGACTTGGCATTCTTGCTAATATGAATGCCAAGTCACGACTAGATGGATGTGCAAGAGGTATGCAAAAACTACGAAGAAATCCACACGAAATGACGGAATAACGAAACACGACACGACAAAGAAAATCACATGAAATGATGATGTTTTTGGCAAGAATAGCCAGAGAAATCATATCGACCTCAAGATAATCAAAAATGTAATCGACCCAAATCATCAGAATCATAGAAAACGTCACGGAAATCAAAATGGAGAAATTGCAAAGAAGTCCACGTAAAATGGGCATATGGTAGCATATGAAGAAAATCACATGAAACGACGATGTTTTTAAAGAGAATGGTCCTAGAAACCATATTAATATCAAAAGGGTCTAAAATTGGGTCAACCCAAATCATCAGAATCATGAAAAAAGTCGTAAAAATCAACAAGGGGAAAATAATCCGCAATTAGGCTGATATGGACCTTTAGGTCAATTAATGTATGCCCTCAGGCAATGAAATCCAAATCAAATCAAAAAAATCCAAAATGTGGAGCAAGGGAATCAAATCGAATGTCGAGTGAAGGAATCCGAAAACGAAATAAGGAAAAAATTACGGAAAATCATATAAGATGCAGGCTTACTCAAAAAGGATGGAATGATGCAAGCGTAATGAAAAGCTATTAAAATGCATGAAAATATACCTAAATGTGTAGAAAATTCTGAGGAATTATTTATACAGAGATTATGCATGACTTAGTGCACAAATAACATGCATGCGCATGAATTGATGGCATTGAGGCAATTTGATAATTTCACAAGGCCAAATGTGATAAATATATGCATGTGCATAATGCATGGTCTAATATATGAAAAATGTTGGAAAAATGTTATTTACAAAAAAAATGAAAGGGACACGGTTTTAAACACGTGAAAATGATGTAAACATGTTAAAGGGAAAAATCAGGGACTAGAATGCAAAATTCACGAAAAAAGGGGAATCCTGATTAAAGTATATTTGTGACTTTTATCTTAATGTGCAGATGATGGATTAAATGAAAATGTGGCACTGTGGTGTGAGATGTGTGAAAATTGCATCTTGGTAATTTCCTAAGAATTTAGAGTCTAATGTGCAAAATTCACACATAAAGTGCAAATATGACTAAAATGTGAAATTAAAGATCAATTTACATTGCAAGTATGATTTTAAAATGAAAACTATATTTTAGTGCAAAACTACCAAATAAAAAGTGAAAAATGTCAAAAAGGTGTGTGAAAACAATTAAAAACCTAATTAATGAATTTGAAATTAAACTAAGGGCATGGATGCAAATTTCCTACACTCAATATATGTATGCTATCAATTCAAGGGTTTACATGCAAAATTCCAGGGCTTAAATGTGATGAAAAGTAGGTTTTTATGATATTCAGTGTGATTACAAAGTTTTTTAAGGGTATGAATGCAAATCTCACAGAGAAAACTCATTTTAAAAAGCTCTAGGGCATGATGCAAATTTTCAGGACTTAATTGCAAGGAAATATATGACTGCAGGGGTTTAAATGTGAGAAAGCACATATTAATGCAATAATCATAAAAAAATAAAACATGTAGGAGACTATATGCAATTTTTACAAAAATAATAAAAAGAATAAAACTTATTTAAAACTACAGAGGTCCAAACACAAAACCACGAGACCTCAAAGTAATGATTTAAGGGCCTAAAATTAAAAACCTAAAACTATAGGACCTAATCTAAAAACCTCCTCTTCGAAGATCACCAATGCCTAGTCTCTGGTGAGGACTCTAATGGGTCACTGGCGGCGGCATAGTGGCGGAGGGGCTCTGGCGATGGTTTAGTAAGCTAGAGGGAGGCACAGTGAGGATCTCAACGCGTCGGAGAAGGCAAGGGTGGGCTGGGATGCTCCCCCCATCTTTAGCTCTGGCAATGGGCCCATTGGCACTAAGAAAGATGACGGTGAGATGGCTGGTGGCGGTACGGGTGTTGGGACGGCATGGTGGCAGGAGGAGGACCTCCAGGGCGGCATGACGGGTCTTCCAAAGGCATCATCGAGGACCGGGGATGTCTGGATGGCTCCACCCATCCCCTATGCCAGTGACATCCATGGCAGAGGTAGGGGTGACGCTCTGGCCTTTGGAACGACGACGTGGCTGGGTGGAGACACCCCTGGCGGCACAACGGAGCTTCCTGACATGGTGACCTGGAGTGGGCGTGACTGGAGAGTGCAAGGGCTTCTACGGTGGAGGATCAGCGGTCAGCAGGCAGTGACGGTGCCCTCGGGCACAAGGGGCTAAAGGAATCCCCTCTTGAGTGATGGAGACTGAGGGAGGAGGAGGAAGGAAGAGAGGCTCCAGGAGCCTCCTCTCAATCCAGGAAGCCAGCAGCCTCGCCGGTGGTGGTGAACCCACCACCAGAGGAGGGGAAGGTAGTGGACAAGGCCCGTACGTCCGATGAACCTCGATTCAGAGGATAGAATGGAGCTCTACGAACCTAAAGAGAGGATATTTGAGATTGAAAAGAGTGGGGAAAGGAGCACCTAAGTGGCAGTTATTGTCCCTCCCAATGGAGCTCGACGACAATGTTCTTTAATGGATACTCTAGTGGTGGAGGTTTAGGGCGCTCCAGGCTACAAAAGGGCAGAAAGAGGTGCTTTGAAGGATGTGAGGATCGCTAGGTTGGTTGGGTTTCGAAAGGGGGCTTATCTCACTAGCTTTGAAGAGCAGGGCCTCTCTCAATCGGTGGTCAGAAGCTTTTAAACGCCGGTGGGCTTCTCGACGTCGTCGATCTTCCTCCCCAATGGTTGAGGACCACTTGATGCTCACGTGAGCTGGCAAGAGTTGTTGGCGCATCGTCGGAGATCATGCGAGAGGAGGATTGAGCACCGAAGATCAAGGGATTGCTGCCAGAGTAGGCGCCGGAGATTGCGGGCTGACTGCCGACAGTGGCTGGAGGTTGACCGGAATTATTTTCCATCTACCTAAGGTTTTCTGGTTGATCAATGTGAATGGGTGCTATGGGCTGGATTTTGGGCCTGGGAATTGGGATTTTGATTTTTTAAAGGATTTTAGGGTTTAGGTTTTAGCTTTTTAGTGTTTAGGGATTTTTTATTTTAGTTTTAGGGTTTTTTATGGTTTTAGTTAAGACTTTGATTTTTATTGTTTTAAGTTTAATCAAGTGGTTTTAATTATGATTTTTGGGTTTATTATTTTTTTAGGGTTTTTGTGATTAGGATTTAGGGACTTTAGGGTTTTATTTAACTTAGGTTTTTTTGTGATTTTAATTAAGTTTTTTTGTGATTTTAATTTAGGTTTTGGGTTTTAGTTTTAAGTTAGATTAAGTGATTTAATTAGTGCTCTTGGATTTCGATTAAGATTTTGAGTTTTATTATTTATTTTGAATAAGGATTTTTTGGATTTTATTATTTTAGGGATTTTATGATTTTGATTTGGATTTAGGTTTTTTTTGTTTCAAGCTTAATTTGGTGATTTTATTAGGGCTTTTGGATTTCAATTAGGGTTTTGGGTTTTATTATTTTAGGGTTTTTTTGGATTTAAATGGATTAAAGTTTTGTGTTTGAGTTTTAATTTAGATTTAATTAGTTTTTACTTGATTTAATTAGGGGTTTAATTTATGTTATGATTTAATTATTTTTTGCTTGATTCTTGTTTGGATTAGGGTTTCATTTCAATTAGATTTAATTTTTAATGGATTTTATTGAGTTTTACTTGATTAAGGTTTTAATTAGGGTTTTTGCTAAATTAATTTGAGTTTTAAGGTTTACATATATTTTACTTGATTTTGATTTTAATTAGGGTTTTTACTTAATTAATTTGGATTTAAAATGGTTTAAATGGATTTGATTTGATTTTGGTTTTAATTAAATGTTTTATCTTGATTAATTTGAATTTTCAATATTTAAGTGGACTTCATTTGGTTTTGGTTTGGATTAAAAGTGTAACACCCGTAAAAATTCATTTTGTAATTATTTACATTTTATGAATTTTATTCTTGGACAGGTGTTACTATTCTAAGGCCCGTTGTGTGGTTTTGTGCTTTTGGGCTTGGGCCTCGTGGGTCGGCTTCTGTTTGCGTATCCCTGTGCATAGTTTGGCATTGTGCATTGTGGCACTATGCTTGTGGGCCCAGGTGTGAGTCCATGTGGGCCTACGCTCGGGGGCTGTTGGTTGTGGTCGGTGGTTGGGTGGTTGGTACGGGGAGCCGTGGGTGCATGCCTTGGGCTAGTGGGTGGCCGAAGATTGGTTGGTTTGCATGTGCCGGAGGATGGCAGGCAGATGCACGGCAACCTCCTCCCTCGCGAATTTAATGTGCACGTGGGGCGAGCTCTCCTAGACCACAGGAACCCAGCCAAGCCTTCCCCCTTCCTACCCCCTTCTTTCCCCTGTCCTCCTTTCCCCCTCCTCTCCTTCTCCATTCTCTCATTCTTCCTTTTCACTCCTCCTTCCGTCTACGGGTGGGTGCATGTGATCAGAGACAAAGCTAAGAGTGGGAGACAGGAGGCGGTGGCTCGCAGCGGCTTGTGGCGGTGCGGGAGGCTCCAGACCAACGTCCTTGGGGCCGTGGAGTGTCGGAGGACGCACGAGGCTATCGAGGTTGGTAGGAGTTGGTCGAAGATCGTCAAAGGCCGTTTT
The DNA here is from genome assembly GCA_024699735.1 of Posidonia australis. Classification (NCBI taxonomy): domain Eukaryota; kingdom Viridiplantae; phylum Streptophyta; class Magnoliopsida; order Alismatales; family Posidoniaceae; genus Posidonia; species Posidonia australis. The sequence continues at coordinate 21,141 of JAMKQA010008013.1, read as the reverse complement.
GAGGTACACATTTCCACTCCTTGTAATAGAGAGCATGAAAATGATAGAAATTGATAGGGTTGCATGAAATCTAGGTAAATTTACATTCCTAGAATTTATTGTGATTTTATGTGTATTTATGGTGGATTTATTGGGCATTTATGCTGGTGGTTGCGTTTTGGCTGATTTTGACCCTTCTGCCTTTGCGATTTTTTATCTTGATGCATGATGAATGGATTTTGGTTTTGTTTGTGTCGATTTGGAGTAGACTCAAGGGTCTACATCTTATGTTTTATGCAAGATTTTTGGAGGTCCCAGTTGGGGCGATTTTGGACTATAGGATTTTGGGATGTTTTTTAGGATTGCAAAATTCGACATACCAACGTGAGAACGGCATACTGAATCAGTGAATTTTGGTATACTGATTTCGTTTAGTATACCGTTTTTCTATTAGTATTGGTCTTCCAGTCAATTCAGCCTGCTGAATCTTTCCGATCGACCAACCCAATGATTTTCGGCATACTAGAGGCAGAACGGCATGCCGAATCAGTGGATTTCGGCATAACGAGCTTGTTTTTGGCATGCCTAATCAGGGCCTAAATGTGTTTATAAAATGTGAATTTATGAGGATTTTCCAGATTGGTTTGTTTTGTCCTTGTGAGATGGGATTGTGGACTATCAGTGGTGGTCCCTCAGGACACCTGATGTGTCGTTTTGCCGAGATTTTGGAAGAATTTTCAAAGATATGGAAGTGGTTTTGGAAATAGATTTCAAAGAAATAGTTAGCCCATTTTGGAAAATGTTTTTCCTGGTTTTCTGTGTGTGGGTCAAGACAGTGTGGGACCGTGTTGTCGGTACAAGGGAATTTGACGACATTCTCGGGTGGTCTGGCGCGACTCCTTGGTTGAGGTCGGGGACCGAGATACCTAATCCTGAGCGGCATCGGGTCTTGGAGGTATGAGACTCCTTGATTGTCGTCACAAGGCTAGGGTTGTGGTCCATGGGTTGAGGTCTCTTGTGGCATGACGGGAAGGTATGATACTCCTACTGTTGCTGTGAGCACTGAGGCTCGGGTGTCGTCGGATGTGGAGGTATGACACTCCCTCCTAAGCATCGTGTGTGGAGGACGCCATGAGGAGACGGACCCTATGGTGGCCAATGTGGGTGGGACACGTGTCCCGTAGCTGGTAGCGTACTGAGAGACAGGACAGCCTTCCCGAGGAGGGGTTGGCTTTGTGAGGGTTCTCCAGGTGGGAGAATCGCGGAACGGTGGTTGGCTCCTGCACATGGTGGCACACCGTGGTAGTGCAGAATGTCGTGGTCGCTCCTCAATGGACTGCGTGTGGCCAGAGTTAGGTTGCCTGACGCCGGGCTTCCCGACTCACTGTGTGTGGTTTTGGCCATTGAGGGCCTTTGCTTGTGGCTTTGGGCTAGTAGAGCCCCGGTTGTGGTTTTGGCCGGTGTGGGCATGGTTTATAAGGTTTTGAGAAATGGTTTGCGAAATGAATTTAAAAGGAAAGTTGATTATAGTTTTGTTTTCCATAATTTTCCTTGGGATGCATACTAGGTGACTCTTGTCACTCATACGTTTTTCCTCGTGTTTTGGTTTGCAGGTGCAGGCATGTAGTGGGTTAGCGTAGTTCATATAGTCTGGAGTCTCCTAGCCGCACACACATGTTCCTAGTAGTTAGATATTAACTGCTTGGCTTTAATTATCCCATGATTTGATTTGTTTTAAATTATTGTGGAAAATGTGGGACGTGACAAAAAGTTTTTACTTAATTAGTTTAGGTTTTTTGATGATTTAAGTGAGTTTTGTTTGATTTTGATTTTTAATTATAAGTTTTTGCTTTGATTGGCTTGGATTGAGTCAAAATGGGCTTGTGTGGGCTTGAGTGGATTTGTAGGTTTAGGTTGAACTAGAGTTTAGGTGGAGTTAGGGTTTAGGTTTGGTGATCGCAACTAGAGTATCTTTCCAAAGGAGCTTGCTGCCAAGTGATTGCAAAATTGAGGTGTCTATAGAGCCCTGTGAGGCATTGCGTTTTAGGCTGAACATGGTCGAGAATATGGATTTCTCGGAATAAGAGAAAGGTTTTAAAAATGCATGAAAAGAAGAAAAGATGAGTTTTGAAAAAGAGATATGAGTTTTGAAAATGTCATTGCTTTGGAAAGAAATCCCAAACATTGAAAAAGTGATTTGAGTTTTGAAAAGGCATGTTTGAAAACAGATTTCCAAGTGTTTTAAAGGAAAAGAGGAAATAATGTTTTCAAATGGATTATCAAAAGAAAACCATGTGTTATAAATTAAATGGTGTGTTTTTAGTAGTTTGTCGAGTTTTGTTGTGTGTGTATTTGGGGCACATACTAGGTAACTTAGATGTCACTCATGCGTTCTTATTTGGTTTTTAGGTGCAGGTTGGAGTGCAGTCTAGTTTCGGTGCTAGAGTAGGAGCTACTAGCCGCACATTATTTCCTGAAGGTGAGCCTTAGTTACAGTTATTTAATTATTACTGTAATTTGTGTAATTTGCTATGATATTGTGATTTAGGTAATGTACCAAGATTCGGGGCGTTACACCTGTAAACCTAGACCTGCTCATTTACTAGATAGGATTTGGGTCTTAAAATATCCAAACCTGTGGACTCGTGGACCCGATTTATATATAATATATTATAAGTTAAATATAAGGACTAATGTATAATATTTACACTATATATATAATATATATATTATTCTACTTTCAAATCTCATTCTCTCATTCATTGAATCATTTGAATAACTAAATCTCAATTGAATGTCGTTGCATTTAGTAAAATTTATTTGAATCTTGAATTTTGAATGTTAAATATGCATTTGAGATATATCAAAATTGAATCTTGAATGTGTATTTAGATATGTTTATTTGAATAATTTGAATCATTGAAATCTCCTATTTTAATTGAAGCATTTGAATAATTGAATCTCAGTTGAGAAATAGGTTGACGGACATATTAGGCCAAAGACCCAAACCTAGACCCATTATCTTCATGAGTCTGGGTCTGGGTCTGGGTCCTAATTTTAGAACCTAGACCCAGACCTGTGGAAAAAGATGGGTCTAGATCTGGATATACGTAGACCCGAGTCAGACACGATCCATTGTCACTCCTAGTTAGGTGTATATAGGTAAGATTTGTAAGTTTTTAAATGTATAGGTGTAATTTTTAGTGTAAAGAGGGTATTAACGAAAATACTACTTTTAAGGACGGTATTTGAGCAAAAAATCCTTTTTCTTTTGTTGTTATTTTACTAGTGTCTTGCATCTTAGTTGTCTAATCTGTACAAAAGATTTACACCCAAAGGGCCAAGTCCAAGCCTAGTACCATTATATCTTTTATGTAAATACTTGAATCATGGGGGGTTTTTTTGCAAACAATAGGAGTACTTGAAGAATTGTTAATGTAATTTAATTAGCAAAATCTTCCAATTCTTCAAGTATTTGCAAATTAGTAAATACTTATAATTCTTTATGTAATATTTATTTAACTTTACTCAATAAAATATTTATTATTAATTAAATGTTTTTTAACTATAATTTGTTTAATTTATTAAATAACATAAATAGGCCTAGCTCGGTCCCAGCCTGAACCTGACTAACCATGATTTCTCCAAAGGTTAGGAACCAGACTAGGCTCAGGTAGCTAGGTCTTGTGGCCTGAGCCTGAGGCTACATATTTTATGGGTTCCACTTCTAGGTGTTTGCACATAATGTTGATTTTTTATTTGGAAATGAGTATTCAGTCAAATGCAGTCAAAGTGTATAAGTTTTCGATTAGCTGCTATTCCTCTAGATTCAGGGAAAAAAACGAACTTGTATTGTAACTATTTTACCATCTTAGAAATAAACAAATAGATTAATTTCCTTCTAATTCCTGGTAGATGCTTGTGAATTGCTCAAACCAAATAGAACCTTAGAGAAGGTATACAATGATTCTCATTTTCCCAATCCTCATGGAGTGCAACTCTAGAGGACTACTAGTTCACAACATAGAAAGAAGTTCAAGCCTTTGTTAACGAGTATAAACATCACGCAAATATCAGTGTTCCCTATCATTCTAACTAGTAGAAATTTTGCCATGTAAACTAATGTTATTAATGGATTGAGATAAACCCATTAACTTGTTTGACCTAATTTATTATCTTAGAATAAGAGTTGAAAAATCAAAGTCGTTAGACCCATTGATATATAACCCATTAACCAAAATTCTTAATGAGTTGGTGATGCATTGGACACATGACCCAACTCATTAACTCATTAAAATAGGACTTTTTATATAATTTTATAAATTTAAAAGGAATTATAAATTTATTTTTCTAATATTGTTAACTTAGTGTTTGGTATGTTTTATGTTTGTCTTTTCCTTTTAAAAAAACATGAAGTTTTGTATTTTTAGCGATTATTAATTAACTAATATTGATTATTTATTTGTGTTTCAATAGTTCTTGCACTTTTAAAGTTTAGAACATATTTGTATGGATAATTGTTACACATTTGAATATTATACAATACATGTTTATGTATAAGTTGATTTATTATAAAGATATTATCATTTTATTGTATATTTATCCATTTGACTCTTTAACCCACCCATAAAATGTTACTCAAACGAGTTGGATCAAGTTATGAGTTAAGGGTCGAAAAAACAAAACATCATCCTACTTGTAACCTATTATGTTGAACTGGATTGGGTTGTGAATTGATCTTCACTCAACTCAACCCAACTCATTGACATCCTTAATCTAAACATTGACTACTTGTTTAATAGATAACCTCATTCTACTACTAGGGGCGGACAACTTGGAACCAACTACTAATAGATCGATTGATGTTCTTGATGATGCTATCAACGAGTTAGAGGAATTCAACCTGGAAGAAGATATGGAAGAAGTTGGTACTACTACTGCTAACAACTTAACAAGAAGGTACGGAAGAAGTCATTATTGCTACTGCAGATAGGAACTCCCTCGAAGAATCCCTTCCATAAGTGTGCACTAGTGTCAATACCTGTCTCTTTTGACTCTATGTTGTGTTGGAGTCTGCTTTTGTTTTTCCAAATTATCTCCTTTTTTCTTCATTATTTTATTATGGAAGTCAGTTTTATTTTGTTTTTGTTGCTTTAACCTCATTTCAATTTGGCTATTATAGGCACCAAAGAAAGAAAAAAGTACAATGCACCTTTTATTCAAATACCAATCCTCAAAGAATAGCCTCCTCTTATTGAATCCTTTGCCTACTAAAGTTTCTTGGGTAGTGCTTGTTGTATCTGCCTCATTCTTTATGGCTGCAGTGCCCACATACGACCATTCTATCTCACCGACGTCCAAGATATGAGATCACATTTTACTACCTCTATGTTTCCTCGTTTTAACGGTTTAGTACCCAACGTTTGAAAAAAACACAGCCATTGTACTTGCCTGTCACCCCTTGGATGGATTTCCATCACAAACAAAAAAAAACATACTTCGATACATCAATCTTGATAAATTTTAATGATTTTACATCTACCTTTCAAAATACAAGATAAATTTTTTTTTTTTTTCGAATTCGAGACCCTATGACAAATTTAGAATTCTCCCTACCACTGTGACAATAAGACATTGTCAAAGTTCAAGATAATTTGAAAATAAATTTACATCCTCACAATCATAGAAGAGGTTTTAGTTACAAAAAGGTTGTTTTTTATGAACAAATATAACAATAAAGTGGTAAAATATGCATTTTCAAAGATCAAGTATCAAACCAGTAGAACCTGAAAACATCAAGTACCGAGTGTAATCGCCCAAACCGCCCCCTCAAAAAAAAAAAGGGAAGTCGGTTCAGATGGCAGATAGATTCGGACCTCTTAACTACAGGAGGCAAGAATCAAAGATTGCAAGACACACATTTCGATGTTCACATTATTAAAGACGATTGCACTAAAAATTTGTAATTCCAGACCAACCATTTGAGTGCACCTCGGTTCCGAAATGATGTCCTCCAGCAACCACTTGTACTGTTCAACACACGACACTTCTATTCACCACCATTTCTTAATAATAGAAAAACAAGATCAATGGAAACTGGAGTACTGTTCAATTTTGTCCATTTTACAGAGAATAAATCTCTCCAATCAAGTGCACATAACTCACCTGTTTAATAGAAAGAACAGCAAAGTCCACAAATAGAATGGTGAAAGAACGAGCAAAGGTAAGGGTGAATACGCCCGCCCAGCTTCAGGGAGTAAAGTACGCAATCCCATTTTTCCCTTTCATCTTCAAAAAGGTAAGGTGCTCAAATATGTATAAAAAAACCTGGTACTGAAGGGAACTCAAAAAGGAGTCCATGCCAATTGAGTTTTTTTTGGCACAGACTACTTGATTCGTGACAAAGCATTAGGATTTAATCACGCTGACAGAGCTCTAACAACAAACTTATCAACCACTATATGCTCATTGGTTGAAACACATCAAGGGCTCACATCCATACCTGATGATTTGGAAAAACAAAAGCAAACATTAGAAACACCTACATGTGAATTCTGCAAGCGACATGCAAAATATCATGTATCTATATTTATATTGAAATTTTCAAGTTTAAGTTCTGCTAATCAAGCATAGAATTCTCATAAGGTCAACTAGACAGGAATTTTGCAGATCTGCTAAATGAAGGCTCCAAATTCAAATAAAATAAAAGTCAACAACTCAACATTATTAGCTTAAAGCCTTAGGAGTGGACCATTGATTCAGAGTAGTTTTAATACACATGACTGATCTCCCTTGAGTCATAGACTTACAGATCCTTTTGTCTAATATTTGTGCATGGACTTTAGCATTGATTCATAAAAAAGTATGTGAGCACTGTTATTTTTTACAACTAATAATCTATTTAATAAGAATAAAAGCTAGGAAAGCAATTGACGCTCAAATTTGACTCATTTATCTTTTCAAGCTCCAACCCAATTTTCATATTTTGTTGACGCTATCAGTGATGATAATCTTGAAACTTTAAATAAAATATCCGAACATTTAAGTTTAGAGAAATAATCACTATGTCAAACAACTTAGAATAAGAAAAGGATAAATTAAATCCCAAATTCTTAAAAGGAAAACACACATTTTGACAAATCTTTTTGGAAAGGCAAATTGACATTTTATGGAGCTTGTCCATATGGTTAGTCAATTTATCACAATCTCGTCAATAAAATCAAGGTGGTAAGGGAACCAAAGGGGTGCTAGTAATGGTGTGTGTAACCTGCAGTTGCTTGAAGCGATATGGAATAAAATTTAAAGATGAAACACAGACAGTGCCAGTTGATAATATAGCAAAATAATGCTATCAGCAGTAACACGTATTCCACAATTGCTTGGAGTGCAGAATAAAATATATAATTAAGATGAATATAGATGCCTTCAAAAAATAACTTCAGAAACAGGCTAACTAGAAAAATAAGATACTCTAGATCAACCAAATGTCAGGAAAAATCACAATCTGCAAATGTAAATTAAGAATAAAATATCTTATAATCAACATGTAAAGCCCACATTTTCTCAGAAGACCTAGTAAATATCTGAAGAATGACCTTTCAAAATTCCAAGAGAAGATAACTGTGCAAGTAGAAAGACAATAATTAACATATGAAACCAAAGTCAATTACAATAACATTGTGAAGGCTAATGCTTTATCACTTGTAAAAGTGAAAGTTAGCAATCAAACACATTAATTTTGTAAAGACCTTGTAAAGGTACTAGAAGGATTGAGAAAGGTACCTTTTAGCAGAAAACTACCTCATTCAATGAATCCAGCAACTTTACTTCGTAGCTTGAAATTTTGCCTTTCCTAAAGATTTTAGAAAGAATAATAATAATCAGTCATATAATCATTGCCACCTCTGGAAATGCAACACAAAAACTGGTTGTATCTAACTTGAGCATAAAGCACAATTATCATGGCGCCAAGGTGACAAGCTAGGGCACCTTAAGCAACCCAAGGAATGGTAATTTTTCCCTATTAATTACATAGTATTTATACATTATATCAAATTAAACTAAAGTAAAACACTAAATAGCATTGAAATATACAAAAAATAAGAAGATTTAAATAAAATATCATGGGATTAACCAAAAAGAGAAAAAAAATTAACATCAAACAAAGTGACTAAGCATGCCAAGGTGATGCATAGGTGTTCACCAAGGCAACAAGATGCCTCAATTAAAAAATGTCATGGTGCCCAGGCACATCAATCAAAGAAGGCACCAAATTAGATGACGCAGCCAATTCAACCCTAACTAGAATTGAGTCAGCTAGGCCAGAATAACAAAGAGCTAAGCTTAGTGCCTGGGCTCAGATTTTCCAACTCCAATCCCTGGCCCTGCACTGCCCATTATGGACTCAAGGTTATTCCATCTAGAGATAGGACGTCTGGAATTTGGACTAGATGCCCAAATTTTGGATAGAATTCATTACCTGATTTTAATTAATATTTTTTTCATTTAAAATGACTTTTTGTTAATCATGCAAAAATTAATAAGGACTAGTCCAATATGGACCCAGTTCTACCCATTTAAGCCCCACCTGATTTGATCTAGGGTTAAGGATTGGGCTCTCAAGCCTGGTCCAAACGGCTCATTCTGCTACCATGCCAACCCAACCTAGGATAACTGCAGGCTTCACAGTTTTCAGGGCTCGGCCCAATCCAACCCAGTTTCTAGCTCTACACTAGGCATTGCCATGGTGCCAACATAACCATGGCATAGAAACTGTTGCAAGAAAAGAATCTAATAATTTTGTAAGTGGATATCAAGGAAATAAGCAAATATGGAAAAAAAATTAGCTTTTATCAGTAGGCATTCATTCAATATGAGCTTGTTAGGCTTGAATTGGAAAGAGAAATTAATGTCACATGGGAATTCATTCAAGGAAAACCTGAACACTGAAACAGTTCGCACATACAGGAAATGGTTAAATTGTGATAAAAGTTGTACACATGAATTATAATTATTAGGCATAGCTATGCACAAGCTAATAGCACTACACATCAAATGAGCTCAACGTAAGAAGCGTTTTACAGTTCATGGTACACACTTTCAGTCAGAGGAGAGCCAAATACTGAGTCAAAGATTTACAAGAAGAATCCAAAGTAGTTAAATATAACTTATGAAAAACGTAAACTGGCTAATTGTTTAGAACTATAGAAGCATTACAACCTATGAAGCTACATAGAAGATCTCTATCAAATTTGAATGTCCTATTAGAATGTTATTTAGGCATCTGATTATTTGGAAAATCAAATAACACAACTATTGCCAATGATGACAAAATAAGATATTTCAATCACCAATGTAAAGTGGCACCATTGTTTCGACACTTTCTGATTAGATAACTGTTCAGGCAAACACAACCTTCCATGAACAAATCAACAAACAAGTGCTACTTTTATTGAGATGCTGTCTCAACGTGTACATCCAAGTTGAATAGAAATATTGAAAAGAGATAGTAATCATTAGAAATGGTTTAGGGCCCATAGTAAGCAGAAACAAAAACTTCCTCAAGAGTCAAGATTCATTTGAAATAAAAAAAATAAACATGAAGCATGTTATACTGACATTTGTTTGTTCAGACAAAAATACTTAGATATGTAAAACAGGATCAAAATTAAAAAAGTTTTATAAGTAAATAAAGACTGATAATTAAACACAATAACCAGCAATTAGAATATTTAAACATTTGTTGTCTATAAAATCTAGATGTGCTAGGATTAAAAAATCTACATGACCTTCATATTTGCTGTATATAATAGGCCTAAAAGGGCACTTTTAAATAAATATAAAAGAAATGAGCATGACAATGATGCAAGTCAATTTTTTTGCATGACCTCGAGTCAATTTTTTTGCATGGCACCTCAAGTAGGCAAAGCTTCATGATAGGTTGTTCATGTTAATACATGCCAGATGCTACATGTCATCACCACACACAATATTTTGATGTGGTTGACTGATGGAATGAACATATCATGGTATGCGAAGAATAAAAAGAACATCCATTGATGCATACGAAAATTACTTCCTAGAACAATAACCCATAATTAGTACGAAACTGAAAGCATAGCAATCACAAAAGCTGATAATGGATCATCATCCATGTCATTGGATGTTGGCAGTTATAGCAACATAACCTTTTTAGGCAAGACCTTAGAAGAATATTAACAATCTTAGGCCCCATTCGGTAAAAATTATGGGGCCTTGGATTGTGAGTTAATCATGACAGTGAACATAATCTGAACCAAATGCCCTTGATAGTGACTCATTCTACATGTAAGTCGAGGTAAGATAAATAGATGGTTTGAACTACAACAAATAATCAAACTTTGGTTTGATTATTACTGTAATTTTTACCTTCTTATCCCATATCTTATGAATTTGTATAAGATTATCTAGTTAAAATTACGACAAATGTCATCAATCTATCTAACAAAAATTACCATGAATTTATGTTAAGAAAAAAAACATGATCTACACGAGAATATATCATATTAGGATAGATTCTTTGTATTATTGTAAATACATCATGTTATAGGTATACTCCAATATTATTATATTGTTTGCATGTAAATCACTGTCATCACCTATTATAAGAATTGTGTGCTCATCCAAACTAGATTTAAATTCATAAGGGTATATATGTCATTTCAAATAATAAAAGCAAAGTCAAAATCTACATCCAAACTAAATTCAATATTCTTCATATTTTACATCCATAATCTTACAATTATTCCACCTCGACTTGCATGCATAAAATCAAGATTCTACATCCAAAATCGTATCTAAATGATGCCTCAAGCACCATTTCACTACAATTCAAGGGAGACTCGACAAAATAGTTGCCAAATGATGTTTGATATGATAGGTTATGCACATAACTCAAGACATAATTGATTATAGGAGAATACATTGTTTGAAAATCCAACTTTGAATTGGTTATTAGAGAATATATCTTTTACTTCCCTTTTTGCACCAAAATCAAGGCCATAATCCTGCATCCAAACTAAATCACTTTTCTCCATATTAAACACCCATAATCTTGCAACTATTACACCTTGACTTATGTACATATAATCAAGATTCATTTGGTATAGCTTCAGTTTTTGAATAGTGTAAAAACTAACTTTTGACTAAAAGTTGTCATACCTCAGCTTCTTAAAATGTGAAGGAATCACTATTCCAAAAGTTACATGCTTCTAAGAAGTTTATAGCATTTGATAAAATTGTTAGACTATTGTAACTTCTAAGGAGAAACTATATGCTTAAAAGTTATCCAAAAGTTCTCCCAAACTGACTCTAAAAATCACATGAAAAATCATAGCCTTCAATCAAAAGCCATTTTCCTAGAAGAAATACTCCATTCAAAAATCTAAACCACAATGCATTCTCATTGATTTGTTTATAACATCAATCAAGAACAATAATTGCATAAACAAGACAATCCAACACCTCTCACCTGTTCAAAGACCTTTTTTGAGCTCTTCTCCACGAGACCTGCCAATCCTTCGAGCTTATGCAACATATTCCCATACAGCTCCTCCAGCTCTGTCTTGTACTGCACGGCCCCATGACCAACCATCTGCCTCAGTCTCTCCACCCCAAACCCCTCCGCCACCCTATCCAACACCTTCTGGTTCCCAATCCCGACAAGACTCTTCCCATCCCCCTCACCTTTCTTCTCCACCCCGCACAACATCACTGGAAACCCCGAATCCGGCGAAAAAGACCCGTACTGCCCCCGGAACGCCGGCCCCACGTTGACCACGCTCAGCGATCTTGGCACAAGACAACGATCTCCTCCCCCCCCAGCCCTGCCCTTCTTCTGGATCTCAAACGCCCGGTACTCGTGGGTGTGGACTGCAAGATTCCCCGTCGCCGAGGTCGACAGCAAGAGAAACACACAAGGCGGACGAAAGGCCGGATCTTGGTGGGATTTCCCTTCCAATGCTAGGGTTTTGAGGGTTCTGGCGAGCGAGACGGTGACAGAATACTCGCGCATGGAAGGGCGGAGGGGCGACTGGCGGCGGCCGGAGAACCAGCCGAGGAGGGACGAGTTGGGGGGGAGTTGGTCGGCAGAGACAGAGCGGGAGAGGGCGCCGCGGTCGATGCGACCGAGAGGGTCGTAGAAGGACATGGGGGAGCAGAAGCAGAGGTGGCCAGATATGGTGGCGACGAGTGGGGTAGAAGAGGAAGGGTGGGCGGTGGTGGTGGTGGAGGTGGAGGAGGTGAGGTCGACGTCGTCGTCGTCGCGGAGGTCGGGTTGCGGGAGGCGGGTGTTGTGGCCGAAGAGGAGGCCGTCGACATCGGCGACAGAGGAGGAGAAGGAGTGGAGTAGGGCGGCAAGGGTTGGGCCGGAGATGGAGAGCTTCTCCACGGGAGAGGGGAGGTCGTCGTCCATTGCACGCAGACAGAGAGACAGAGACGTTAACGATCAGCCTTTTAGCAATCGGCTCTATTGGACAACTTGAACCATACTCAAAACGTTGGTGTTACCTCGATTTAAAAAAACAAAAAACACGTTGGTGTAATAAGGTGTGAGTGTGTGACAGACTACTTCTGTCATTTTTTGTATTTTAAGAAAATTATGATGGAATTTTTTGTCTTAATACCCTCCATAAGACATCATAGTATTCTCCATACATTTCTTACATCAAAAAATCCTTTTATACACCCAATAAACGTAGTAGTTTACATACAGTTTTAACTCCATTAGTAATAATTTATAAAACCATGATTAACTTAACTAATTACCTTATGAATGTCTAATTTATCCTCAATCTAACTTCTAAATTTTCAATCTACCACTTATGTACCGCCACTTCCTCCTCATTCTCCACCACTCAACCACCTATCAACATTGCCATTGTCATTGCCACCACCATCAGCTTCTTTTACGTCACTATTTACCAAATTCATTGTCGTCACTCCACCACCCACCTACATTATATTTCATTTTTGTCGTTTCCACACTCCTTCATCACTCATGCTATCTTCATTTATAGTTGCCATTGTCATCACCATTTCTTCATTTATCATTACATACCATTGTCTCTATTGTCATTGTCATCAATACCTCCATCATTGTCATAGTCATTATTGTCGCCACCTACTCTCTTCACCACCACTCACCAACTCCATCATCAATCCACCACCCACAATCGTTGTTGTCATTGTCGTTGCCTCTACCACCACCACCATGAAAGCACAAAGAAGATGATGATGGGAAAATATTATAGGAATAGATTTTAAGCAAAAATGGAGGGATTAGTTGGTAAATTCTAATCCCCTTAATGCCTATTAGAGAGTTGTTGGATTAAAAATTGTCATGAGCGTATATAGATAAATTTTGGGGTTTTCTCTAAATATCCTTGTTAAAAGTCATATTATCGTCAATACTCTCATTACATAAAAAATTTCTTATATACATCTAATAGCTCGAAAATCTTACCTGTATACACCTATTATCAGTTATCATTTAAGTCTGTTGAGTCTTCATACCTAACCCAATGTTAACTCATAGGAAAAGACTAACCTACCCTTTCGTCTCAAAAAAAAAACCTAACTAGTTGTTGTTGTCACCCGATTCACTTGCCTTGTGGTCCCCCAATTCACTTGGAAATGTTGGCTACTATCGCTAACTGCTATTGTTGTCAAGTATTCATCATCATTGAGAGCAACGAGATTGGTGGTGATCGAGGCTAGTAGAACCAATGCATTGGTAATGGAGCCTAATCATGGAGGAAAGGCAGATCTCAGCCAACGATGACTAGCAAATTGAAGTTAGTTTTAGAATATTTTAAGAGCTTCCTTCCTAATAGTTTGAAATCAAGCCAATAAATTATTGCTTAAGATGATTTCACTATTTAGGATTTGGGTTTAGGCTCTTCTCGGTTTCAGTTAGGGTTTCTTCTGGATTTCACTATTTAGGATTAGGGTTAGTTTTTTTTTTTTTGATAAAATGTAATCTTCATTGCATAACAAAAAAGATTACACCATAGACTCAAGGAGTACAAAGAAAATCTCCTCTGAGTCCCACAAAAGGTCACAAAATACAAGGAGAAATATATCATGCAGAATCCACCTCCAAGTCCACAAAAGCATGATGAGTGAGCTTGCGCTTTGCTTGAAGTCGACCTAGCAGCATGGACCACTCGAAGGAAATAGAGAAGCATAGTCTTTACGATGGTGTTTCTTCCCCTTCTAGCCTGACACAATGAAATCATCACTAGTGTAGTTCTCCTCCAACGTTCCACCATGGGGGAGGCGGGGGAGGGGGGGTAGTGTTTTGGTTATTTATTGTAACACACGTAAATTCATTTTGTAATTATTTACATTTTAATGAATTTATTCCTATACGGGTGTTATTGTTCCGAGGCCTGTTGTATAAATTTGTGTTTTTGGGCTTGAGCTGGCTTCTGTAGTGTGTCTCTGTGCATGGTTGGCATTGTACATTATGGCACTACACTTGTGGGCTCGCCATGTAGGGTTCTACCAGGGCGTTGTTGGCTCGTGCCTTGGAGCTGGCAGTTGGGTTGTGTGCAACGAGGCTAGAGGGTGACCGGAGACTTGCTAATGTGTGCATGCTGGGGGTTGGTGGGCAGGTGCACAGCAACTTCCTCCCTTGCATATTTATGCATGCATGGGGCGAGTCTTCTCTGACACACCTCCCTCTCTTCTCCTCCTCGCCAACTTCTCCTCCCCTATTTTTTGGCAGCGACCGAGCAAAGCGAAGCACCAGAGCCCCAGCCAAGCCTCCTTCCCTTCCTTTCCTTTCCCCCTCCACTCCTTCTCCATCTTCTTCTTCATTCCTTATTCCCGTCTACTGGTGGGTGAGGGTGAGAAACAAAGAGAGAGCCTACGAGTGGGGAAACGGAAGGCAGTGGCATGTGGCGGCGTGTCTCTAAGGTCAGGGAAGCCTCAACGAGGGTTGTGGTCACCGGTGAAGGTTGGTGGCTGGCTGAAGGGTGCGTTGGGTCGTCGATGATCGTTTCAGGTACGTATCCCCAATTTAATGTTTAGAAATCATGTAAAATGGTAGAATGTCTAGGATGCATGTAATCTAGGCTAAATTTAATGTTTTAAAATTTTTGGGAATTTATTGTGGTATTTATGGGTATTTATGGTGGTTGGTGTGTTTTGGAGCGTTTTGACCCTTATACCTTTGCGATTTTGTATCTTGATGCATGGTGAATGGATTTCAGTTTTGTTTGTTAAGTTTTGGAGTAAACTCAAGAGTCTACATCTTATGTCTTATTCGAGATTTTTGGTGATTATTTGGGGGGTCCGATAGGAGCTCCCACCTCGGGTAATGTTTTAGGTGCCTTGCTGCAGGTCGTTTGAATTCTGACAGAAAACTGGGGACACGGGCCAATTGCGTGGGCCACATGCACGGGTTCGGTAGTAGCTCTGGCCCCTGGTCTAGGCTCTACTGGTGTTCTGACGAAAGTGTCAGGGCATTGGCCAGTTGCGCTCTCCACATGCACGAGTCTACTAGGGCATTTTTAAAGGTTTTTTCGGGATTTTTTGGAAATGTGTTTTAATGCAGTGGTTTTCCAGATTTGTTTGTGTGACCATGCTGGTGGAACCCTATATGATTCCAAGGTGTGTGGAACACACAAGAGGAGTCATGATATGGTCACGACGAAGATGGTGAATCTAAAGAAGGAGACTAGACTCGGAAATACCAAGGAAAGATAAGAAAAGGATAAGGAGAAGGAGTCACCACCTAGTTTTTTAATGGAAAGATGAGGAAAACCAAGATACATATGAACGCAAGAAAATGATGTGAATGAATGCAAAGGAATGTGTGTATGCTCCGTGCCTAATGGATGCAACATTTAGCCATTTGCGGGCCAGAGAAAGGGTAAGGATTCTTCTTACGCATGGGGAAGGTGTTAGGCACCTTCATGCGCCCGAAGAATTCGATTTTTCTAGATTTCCTACTTGCTAATGATCTAGTGTGTGTATGCTTGTCTACTCTGAATGTACATGCCTAAGATGAATGCGAAAACATGCCAAATAAAAGAAAAGAAATGAATACAAAGAAATAATAATGAAAATAATCAGAGGGACAATGTAGGAAAATGCCACTTTACTGTACGCCCTTGGGCGATAAGGAAAATTGTGAAAATCAGAAATATTCAGAAAGCATAACACAAAACAGTAGGAACTTAAGAAATCCGAGAAAATCAAATGGGAGAAAATAATCTTCATTCGGGTCAATGTCAGCATTGTCAAGCCTGTTAATGTACGCCCTCAGGTGATAAAAATCCAAAACAAGTCAAAATCATGAAATTAGGAAGAAATTCCAGAAATAAGGTAGAAAGCTAATTTTGAAATGTGTGCATGATGTAAGAAAATAAGCATGAGAATATATGCATGAAAAAAGGGGTAACAAAATGTATAAAATGAAAGTATGGGTGAAATATGTAAATTTCCAGGGGTTTCTGTGCAAAAATTACATGCCCTAAGTAAAGGCTGAGATTCTAGGGCTAAATCAGCAAAAAATGTTAAAGAAAACACATTTTATGCAATTTAAAGGAAGTGGGGGGTTAAATGTGTAAAACTGTGCATTTTTTGGTAAAATTAGGATTCCTAGGGACCAATCTGTAATTTTGCCAGCAAAACATGTGCTTAGTGTAATTTTGAAGAAATTCAGGGTTAAATGTGCAAATTAGTAGACTCATGGATGAAACATGAATTTCTAGGGACTGATTTGCAAATATGCCATAAAAACATGCATTCAGTGTAAATTTAATGAAGTTTAGAGTTTAAAATGAAATTCTGTGCACATTTGAGTAAAAATTTGAATCTACAGGGTTAGGCTTGCGATTGTACCAGAAAATCATGCATTCAAAATAATTTTAGTGAAGTTTAGGGTTTTATGTGCAAATTATGGACTTATAATGAATGAAAACTAAATCAGAGGATTTTATATCAAAATTTAAAGCCTGGGAAATATTAAAAGGAAATCATAAGGATCACACTGCAATTTTACAAAACAAAACATTATTAAAATGATTAAAAAACTAATGTAGGGGCTTAAATGTAAGATAAAAGGACCTAAATGCAAACAAAAGAAAAGCAATAAAGTTTTTTTTTAAAAGAAGCTTTTAAAAGAAAGCTCGACGATCGCCAGCGATTGCATCTCACTGGCGACGACGATGGGGATGCGATCTTAGGCTCCCTCAATGCCTGATCTGGCATCCAAGCATCTTGTGAGCAAGAGGGAAGAAAAGGGGGAAGATCCAGTGGCTCCGATCTAGTAGCCAATGGTCGGAGGCCTCCTCCCACCTCCCTCGCCAGCGTCACGACTCCGGCGACGGGCCCGGAGAAGAAAGGGCAACTAGAGGCAGTGACACGACGTTCCAGGGTCCAAGAGGGTTGAGGGCGCGGAAAGGAGAGTTTCCCACTGCTCAGAGGCAACAATGGCACCGCTCACTCCCATCTCGATCAAGCTTGCCGTCGTCTCAGGTGGTGGCGACTGCGATGGTCGTTCGAGGCTAGAATCGAGGTGTTGAAGCTTCCGGAGGCCTGAGGGAAAGGAGGGGGAGGTGTCCTGATGCTCTGGAGTGAGCCACGAGGTGGGAGGTGCTCGAAGGAAATCTACTGTACCTCTTCTTCTCCAGCGACGACAAGGACGACAACCGGTGAACGTCTTCTGAAGGCCTGCAAAGTGGGGGTCGTGGTGTCCAGAGAGGTGGAGAAGAAGAGGGAGGGATTCCTAGTCAATCCCTAACCTCTAGGATAGGGGATGCATTCTGGACTCGCGCCCCCGATCCTCTCGTCGGAAAAATGGGTCTGGCGACCCATACAGTCCACATTTCCGGCTAGGGAGCTCGATTCTCCTCTGGAATGAGTCCAGGGAGACTTAGGAAGACCTAGGAAACAAAATTCAACCAAAATTAGCTAGATCAGTAGCCTTACCTGAGCTGGTAGTGAGTGTGGCTGCCGGAGCTCACCGGAGACGATGGCTGGAGCTGGCCTGAGCTCTGAATTTCTTCCTCTTCGAGCTTCCTCACTGATCTGAGCTTCCTCATGGTTGTTATGGTCTGAATAATTCTCGTTGGTTGCTCTCCTCTCAAGCCTTCTTCTCCTTTTTTAAATTTTTTCTCCCCTTTTCCCCCCTTTTTCTAAGTATCAAATGGGGGTATTTATAGAGTTTTATGGTTGAATGGTTAAAGAAGAAGTTAGGGTTGTTATGAAAGATTGTTAGAGTTGTTAGAATGAGTGGGAAGTGGTTAGAGTTTGTTTAGGTAGTTAGAGGTTGTTATAGGTTGTTATGGGTTGTTATAATGGAGTGGGTAGTGGTTAGGGTTTGTTTAAGTAGTTATGGTTGTTATAGGTTGTTTTGATGGAGTGAGAAGTGGTTAGAGTTTGTTTAAGTGGTTAAGGTTGTGGTAGGTTGTTATGATGGAGTGGGAAGTGGTTGGGGTTTGTTAGGCTAGGTTTAAGGTTTTGGATTAAGTTTAGGGTTTTGGATTAGGGTTTAGGGTTTTGGATTAGGTTTAGGGTTTAGGATTAGGGTTTAGGCTAGTTTAAGGTTTTGGATTAGGTTTACGATTTTAGATTAGGGTTTAGGCTAATTTAGGATTTTGGATTAGGTTTAGGGTTTTGGATTAAGGTTTAGGCTAGTTTAGGGTTTTGGATTTGGTTTAGGATTTAGGATTAGGGTTTAGGCTCGTTTTTGTGGATGAAACTAGGTTAGAATATTTAGTTGGTTTCTGGGAAAAGTGATTGAGAGCTTAGCAACCAAAAGTCCTTTCCAGAGAAGCCTACCTACAATCTTGTAAAATTGGGGTGTTTACATATGCCTCTCCTTGAGCGAGGTCAAGGGACGAATGGAAACAAGACTGATGCTCATGGTTGACAAAGACACCCCTCCCGAAACCGCAAGAAAATGTTAGCTGCTGGTAGTAAGCCACTTAGTCGGTGAATACACCGAAAGTCATGACTTGTCACCCAAAACGCCAAAGACAAAGCTGAAATCACGGAAACTAATACTAATGACGAAAGCAGACACTGAATACTAGTGCTAATGCTGAGAAGAATGCGACTAGTGACGGATAATGTGTGTTGATGAATGATGATGCATGATGAATGAATGACACATGCAGATTATGATGTACATTACTGGATGATATATGTAGTGTAGGATGACAAGTTGACGACCAATCAGCTCCTAAAGGACATGACTGGTTATCACACTTGTCGAAAAAAGCACCAGACAAGACTCACGGTGCTTGTCGACCAAAAAGTGACTGGTTACAGAGGTCATACGGGTAGTTCAGGCTATCAGCCCAAATGGAGGGAAGGAACAAGGCGAGTGGAGAATCCATCGGACACCACGAGTATTGCCCGGGTAGTTCGGGATACCAGCCCGAAAGAAAGAAGCATGGCCAGACGAAAATGACTTACCAATAGGAAACGATGATTAATGGACGTCGTCTGGGTAGTTCGAGATACTGACCTGAAAGAGGGGCAACATAGGTACTGCTCGTCTGGACAGGGATCCAAGAGGAAGATATGACAAGAAAAGGGAGAAAAAGAAAAGAGCCTAGCCACTATCATTGTATAGACAGAGGCCGAGAAAAGCAAAGAGTGAATCGAGTCGTTGTTGGTGCACAGGCAACGGATGGGAATCGCCAAGAGTGAACTGAGACGTTGTCGGTGCTTAGGCAACAGCTAAGAACCACCAAGAGCGAACCGAGCCATTGCTAGTGCTCAACCAACGGCTGAGAACCGCCAAGAGTGAACGGAGTCGTTGTCGGTGCTCAGGCAACGGTTGGGAACCGCCAAGAGTGAACGGAGTCATTGTTGGTGCTCAGGCAACGGCTGGGAACCGCCAAGAGTGAACCGAGTCATTGTCAGTGCTCAGGCAATGGCTGGGAACCGCCAAGATTAAACCGAGTCGTTGTAGGTGCTCAGGCAACGGTTGGGAACCGCTGAGAGTGAACCGAGTCATTGCCGATGCTCAGGCAACGGCTAGGAACCGCCGAGAGTGAACCAAGTTGTTGTCCGTGCTCAGGCAACGGTTGGGAACCGCCTAGTGAATCGAGTCGTTGTCGGTCTCAAGCAACGGCTACGAACCTTCGAGAGTGAACCGAGTCACTACCAGTGCTTAGGCAATGGCTGGGAACCGCCAAGAGTGAACCAAGTCATTGCCGGTGCTCAGGCAACTGCTAGGAACCGTCGAGAGTGAACTGAGTCATTGTTGGTGCTCAAGCAACGGTTGGGAACCACCAAGAGTTAACCGAGTCGTTGCCGGTTGTAGCCACCCCATATGCTTGTAGTGGAATCTTAAACTCTAAAACTAACCTAAATCAAATTTAAAATTCAAAAACCTAACTCAAAACCCTAATATTAGCTTTAAACCATAATCCAAACCCTAAACCCTAGGTTAAACCCTAAACCAAACTTAAAACCCTAATCCAAACCCTAAACCCTAGGTTAAACCCTAAACCAAATTCAAAACCCTAATCCAAACCCTAAACCAAACACTAAACCCTTGGTTAAACCTTAAAACAAACCATAAACCCTAGGTCAAACCCAAATCCAAATTCAAAACCTTAATCCAAACCCTAAACCCTAAGTCAAACCCTAATGTCAAACCTTAACAACCTAACGAACTTCCACTCCCTCATAACTACTCTAACAAACTCTTGTAACAATCTAAAATCTCTAACAAACTCCCACTCCAACATAACAACCTCTAACCACCTATAACAACCTCTAACTACTTAAACAAACTCTAACAACTTCCCACTTAATCTAACAAACTCTAACAACTTCCCACTTAATCTAACAACTCTAACAACTTCTCACTTATTCCAGCACCCTCTAACTAATCACAACAACCCATAACCACCATGGCAAGCCTATAAATAACCTCCATGTGCAAGTGAAAAAGGGTTGTTGGAAAATTTGAGAGGAGAGTCCCCAAAGCATTTTCCTCCCAACTAGAGCAACCAGAGTGATCTAGGAGCAAGGAGGAAGCTCATGGAGGAGGAAAATCAGAGTTTCCAGCCATCTCCGGTGAGCTTCGACGGTCAACACTGTTGGATCGAATGGCTCCTCTAGAGGGGGGGGGGGTGAATAGAGAATTATCAA
>JAMKQA010008012.1:0-23775 GCA_024699735.1 Posidonia australis | reverse complement strand
CACACACACACACACACAGCAAGTTTGTTCTTTGTTTAGGCATTGATAGTAGATTGATAGCATGCTTCTGATTCGGTCATGGAAATTGTAATTGATCTTGGGACAGTCTGATATCGTCAAATAGTGGTTGTTTCTGTTCTGAATTGCGGCTACACTGGTGCTGGTTCGGGTTTTATAAGTTAATACATATGTTCTTTTGTTTTGTTTTTTGACTACTGTTTGGACTGCGCCACTGTTCCTAGTTTGGGTATGATTAAGGAGTGAATTTAGTTTTAGCAGTTGGTTCGTTTTCTTGAATTCTGTCTAATCATCCATTGTATGTTTGTATTTCCTGGAATGTATACCGACCAAAAAAAGGAATGAAGGGATAAGAATAGGAATTGTAGCACCATTGGAAGAAGGGTGCATCTGTGAGAACATCTCTACTGGTGAACCATTAAATAGCATGGGCGCTGCAGTGGCATGAGGCACAACCATGGAAGTAATGAAAATGAAAAAGTTCTGTTGTTAGACCATCTACCTGGAATGAAGTAATGAGGGTGATTTGGGATTCTCCCGAGAAAGAAGATGAGTCACACAAATGCCATTGTTCGCAATGCATACCGAAAATGGCAATGTTCATCCTTAACGATGGGCTTGAAGACCAGGAGAAGTGTTGGTGTCCGCAGGTGCATAAACTTTTCATGGAATTTCATCCTTAATGCCTTGTTGGTATCTGTAGAAAAGAACCCATTTCTGGGGGATAGGCTGCCACGGCAGAAGGCAAGCAACATTTTACTGGTGAAGGCAGTCTGATCCTGCCTTTTCTGATGTAATTCGAGCTGTGCTTTTCTATCTTGTAGAGTTGTAGTTCATGAAATTGTACACAAGAAGGTGAGGGTGTTTTGGTTGTATCATCAACAATCATGTCGTGACTCGTGGTAGAGATGCCAATCTATTTCTCTTCTCAACTGGACTGTGCATCAAACATTCTTTATAGGTATCTTGGTATCTGATATTTTTTGCTTTTCTTGTGATATAAGATGTGGCCCGGGTTGATTAATAAGAGCAAAGAAGCTGGAGCTGATGTTTTACAAACATATGTATTCTGGAATGGGCATGAACCATCCAAACGTCAGGTAACATGATGTTGGTTTCCGAAAAGCCTTTTTTATTCTGTTCACGACCTTAGATGTTGTTCAAGTTCTTATCATAATACACATAATTTTTGTCTTTGCTGCTTCTGAACAGTATAACTTCGAAGGGAGATATGACCTAGTGAAATTTGTGAAGCTGGTTGGTTCAAGTGGACTCTATCTTCACCTTCGTATTGGACCTTATGTGTGTGCAGAATGGAATTTCGGGTAATATCCCCATATATCTCTTCCCATCTTATTGCTTACGTAAAATGGTTCTCATTATTTTCTTAGTCATTAGAGTCACGTGAGGGTTCATGAAAGAACCATCAAAAAAATTTCTCTGAAATAAAGTGGGAAATATTTTTTTGGCTTAGTCATACTATTTCTTTATTTATATTGATAATTCTAAAAATTGCTAGCTAAAACTATATCAATATTTAAAAAGGTGGTGGTGTAAGATTTGGCACACTTAGCTTTACTTAAAGATTGAAAAATGAGAAGACTATCATTAGATAGAGATAATATTTCAAGGATGATACATTATGAGTTTTAGGTAAATGGAAAAACCCTCAATATGTGAAATTGGCATTTGGTACTCAAACATGTGGGTATCTGATAAAGTGCCCTTTCCTTGTCCATGTTTTTGTTTGAAGGTGTAAATATGGTATGAGTTAACCAAAAAAATTCCTTTCTTTTGCTTGAATGCCCAACTTGGGTCAATGAGGTGTGCCATGAAAAATGTTTTTTATTTGGTGCAATAACCAAAGAATAACAAAGAAATATGTTCATGCCCATGACCCTTGGTAATATATGTCTTTAGATTGGTAATATATTCACTACAAACATTTTGTACTGAATTGTTTGTAATCATTTGGTCTAGTGGTGAAGTCTTTTTGTCGTTGTACGAAAGGTTGGGAGTTCGACTTCCACGGTCTCATTGCCAAGTGTTTGTTATGATTGTAATATATATTAAAAATCGTTTCCAAAAAAAACATTTTGTACTGAATCTCTCTTCATTTTATAATTTGTCACAACGTGGTTCCTCCTAGATATATTAGTTTGGATCATCTTTTTTATTGATGATGCTGTTTTCATCAGCGTTGTCTTTGTTGTCATCAATACACTGAAGCATACATAATAAATATATATTTCAAATGTTTGAATTTATCAGTTTGTTGCATCAAATTGTCATTACAGCAAAGTTGCACTCCATTCATGACCGCAGTTCTGCATAGATAAGACATGTAAAAAATAATTATATTTCATGTAATGAAGATATTTATTTCTCTAATTATGGTCCATGGTGATAGCCTTTAATTTGTTTTGCTTGTCTTTCCTTGAAGCAGTATTTTACTCATTTTGTTGGTATGTCCACTTCGAACATGCTAAAGTTGTATATCATTAATATGCATTTAAATATTTTCCTAAACATCAGTTCATTGCATTAACTTGTCATCGTTTCCACCGTCCTGTTGCTGCATCTTAATGATTTTGCAGTTCTTGCAAATAATCCTTTTTTTTTGTTCATGAAATTTGATACATTTTATAGTGGATTTCCTGTTTGGTTGCGTGATGTGCCTGGCATTGAATTTCGCACCAACAATGAGCCGTTCAAGGTATGTTATCTCATAACCTTCATGCACAACATGCACATCCTTGATTCGTCTGAAGGGAGTGTATTTATTGTCATGTACAATAATAGATTGTGAGGAATGTGAACATGTAGGGACAATTTCCTTGAGCCAGCAGAACATCGAACACAACTAGTCTAGATCTGATTCAAGAATTTTTAGTTAATTCTTTAATTTAAAAAGGAAAGGAAGTGATTTCTCATGACAACTTAGTTCAGTTGATTGTCATATTCTAAATTTTGTTTAAATCTACAACAAGTTTAATAATCATCAGAAGTTTTCCTGTTCAAGGTGGCTTCCATTGGATTGTTTTCATCCTTGGTTGCCAAATTGGAGTGATCTTTTGTTTTGGTTGCTTTCTAGATGTTTGAATAATTACCTTATTGTCTTTGTTTAAAAAAAATAATTTTAACAAACTAAACCTTTTGCATTGTTTTCTTATATATTGAATCTCTTGCCTTGCCTAATTATTCACAAATGTAGAACTGAAATTGCGATAGTGGACTGAAACAAGTACTTAGGCTTCACAAAGTAAAAACCGTATTGTAATTTTAGTTAAATGTTTACTGTATCTTGCACCAGCCAAAAGAAAAAGCAGATGGGTGGGGGTAAGGGTGGTGTATATCATCTTTACATTTTTATTTCTTTTTGGCTTGTTTTGGGCCTTCGGCACCATTTTGCTGAAGTATACTTGTCTCAAACCATGACTAGACTGCAAACTCGATTAGAATAAGCGTTAACCATAAGAGGAGCCAAAGGAGCCGAGAGGAGGGACAATTATCTTTGATTAGGGGAAATCTCTAAAATGAATGTATAGGACTGATCCTTAATCATAGTCCTTTTTCTTCCATGGGGAACTAAATTGCCCACAACCGCTCATTGATTTATCAAACTTGTCTATCACTAAGGATGTAAACGGAGTGAATACAAAACAAATTTGCTAATATTTGAATATAAATCAAAATTTTTTTATCTGCATTTGAATTCGTATCCATATGCAAATGGATGTTAATTTTGACTTCCATATTCAAATCTGTTGGATACATGTGGATTTAGATATTATCCGTATTCGATCGAAAAATTGAATATGGATAAATCCGTATTTGTATTCATTAAACATTTGATATCAAATATTTGAATTATCAAAAATACAGTTAAATGTAAACAATACATATAATTAATTGGATTAATTAACCATATCTTATATGTGAAACTTAAATAAAAATCTAAAATTAAAACTAGGAATACGTAAAGATAATCGATTACTTATATATTAGATGGATTTAGATATGGATGCAAATATTTTACCAATACAAATATTTTTTCGATATAATTTTTTTTGAATCGGATGTTTCAATATTCAAATTCGATCTGAATTTTTTCATATATTTCTCTTTGATTTGAATGTGACAATGGCAAAACCTAAACTTACAAATTATATTTGTATTATGATTGACACTAGCACGAACTAATGTAGGTAAGAATTTACATAATACGTGTGATCAAAATGTTTCACCACTTTATGATAAAACGTGAAAAGACTTTACAGTGATTCCCAATCACATGCAAATATCCAAGTTAAAGCTTAATCTATACCTACAAAAAGAAGAAGAAAGAAAACCACAACGTGAGTACTGCACATGAGTACTCAATATGCTACTCCTACATGGGCTAGTCTCATCTTATTAATATACTGATATGCATTTATAGCTTATATTTCAAAGATGATTCCAATCTACTATTTTTGTTGTGTAGACAAAAGTGTTGTTAGTTAGAACACACAAAACACCCTTTTTTTTTTTCTTTCAAAAAACACGTAATATTTGAGATATATTTATTTCCTTGAGTCAATGAAATATTTAATGCATCATCAATGAAACTCATAGAAATCAAGACATAACCAAAACATTGGTCATAAATTCAGACATTTCCAAATCCACACATAATCATCAATATATTATCTTTATAACCAATGGTGCTTGAGGCCAAGTAACTGATCCAGCCAATGAGTAGATGTTGAAAACATGATGTAATGTCACACAAGGGACAACCATACCAGTCCTTTACGTTCCAGATCACATTTTATCAAATAGTAATCACAAGACCATCCATTGGTGTCCTAATCACGTACATATCACGATTGGCTTTTAATCCAAGTGCATATTTTCATAATGGGGATCTTGCACGGAACACACACATATATATATATGTTGATATATTGAAGTTACAATACAAACTTTCCAAAAAACCTCTTTTTGGAAAACAATTGAACTTTGATAACTGTTCATCTTTTATAAAACAATTAAATTTGACAAGACTTGTTAAATGCCAAAGCCCATTTAGGTGTCGAATAATTGAAAGCATTGTAAAATATCATCCACACCCTCATGGTCGGGTAATAGCCGTAGGTAGGGGTAATATCTTTAATTCCATTAAAAAAAGTTTTTACAAAATTCAAAAAACCTAAAGTCTGAACTTTATCAAAATATGCTTAAAAATGCCAAAATTCCAGGAGCTCACGCAATTATAAAAAGAACTAACTTAATTAACAACTCTATAACATATAAAATCATAGATGACATATCTAATTTCATAATAACATAGATTGACCGATAAAAAGAACAAATTAATGTTAATATTCCTCAATCTATGGTTTATAATCACTTTTCTTGAAATATGGGGTATAAAACTAGAGTGATATCATGTAAATGATCAATCCTATTCTAATATTACACTTATAAAGCTTTATATAAGCTCAGAAAATAAATGCGAACCTTAAATCAGTGAATACTAGCAATCACATAGGCTGGATATGCATATACTTTTCATATTTTAACATAATTAAACTCCATGCATGCACCCTAGTCATTTCTACCCAAAACCCTTTATTTTTTTTTTAAATGTTTGATGTTTAATACATTACTAAACCAATAAAATAGGTTCACATACCTTAGAAGCTAGCAAACCTCCTTAGAATCACTATTCGATTGCTGTCCACAAAATTTTCAGCAAGATCACCTCCTCTTCAATTGCTAAGCTTGATGGGAAACCCCTTCTTTAAGGCTTGTTAACCAAGGTTTAACCCAAATTGCAAGCGCAAGAAGAAGGGAGAGAGAAAAAGAGATGGTAGGAAGATGGAGAAGGAAGAAGAAAAAGAGAAGAACAAGCCATATATATAGAAGAAAACTGAGGTGCAGGAACATTTTGAAAGTTCTATGCCCTTCTTGGATATATATATATATAATTTTAGATGCATATCCTGAAATTTTCATGATAACTCCGTTCTTATAAACAATTCAATGAACTTACCATAGCTTTCTAATATTATACTTTAGTACATATTCATTAACTAGCTATAATATCAAAAACGAAAACATCACAGTGCCCTAATCTCCTCCAACTAATTTATTCATTTTCCCTGATATTGACTACTAACTAATGGCTTGTGTTACCCTTCTGGACTTCGTGCTACTATCCTAACATACTGGTTCTCTTTCTTGAGTTTATATCTTTATAGGCTTGTTATTCTTTAGCAACAGGAATCTGAAAAATATCCTATTCTCTTTCCTGAACATATCCCTCTCCCACCAATCCAACCTATATTTTCTCAATGTTTCTTTATTTTGCAAATTTTTTGCTTCTCACATGGCAATACGAAAATAATAAACCACATGTTTGTCATGTTCAATTACTGTACTTTCTGGTATTCTGACACATAAAATGCACCTTTATGGCTTTATCCTTACTATAATGCCATTACTCAAAGATTGTGCTATGGTAGACGGAGTCCTCCAAATGAAGAGTCACACCCAAGTACCCAACTGCCTGAGTACAATTGTTGTGCTTAGCATGTTTCTCAGCAATACTAAAACATCCTAAAAAACTCTGCCTAATTGCTGAGCATTTACTTTCCCATCAAATAATTGAGGGTGGAAATAGAAGAAGCAGGCTTATCACCATATGTAAGAGAGCTATACCCTTGCTATAATGCCAATACACCATAAAGCCAGAATAATAATCTTGATCAGATTGTTCCCTTGGTTATATTCACTAATGTTGTTTTCTATTGAAACCGCCATACTTCGTTGTCTTGATGATATACTTTCTTCAAATATGTCCACATCTCCACAACAGTCTTGTACATATGCAATTTGATTGCAAGCTACGCCTCCACTGTAGGCAGCATCCAACTAATCACTTTGCATTCTGGGTCTGCCACTTGGAATATATGGTGCGCTTCTTGGCTTCTGGTGCTGCTGAATTCCATCAAGATTCCCCATACTTCCTTTTCTATGACATACACCCGAAAAGAAAATTCTGACATAAAGGAGGGCGGCCTGGTGGTGGAATTTGCTCAGTGAAGATCTTGTCATTTTCTATCGTTCCAGGCAAGGAATAGAAGGAAAAATAAACGAGCTGCTATGAGAAACTACTAAAAAACTTGTGAAAGAAATGCCAACAAGCAACCTACCCGTGAGAATCCTGAAGCCTGATATCTCTGCTAGCACTTTCAGAATTAGTTCTTTTTGCATACTGCTAGAGTAAAAAAAATAGTTCTAATACCACATAAAAAACAAACCAGGCCAAAAGAATAATAGGAGAAGGAAGGACTAGAGAAGAAAAGAGTAGTGGAATCCTTCTTCTGGTAGAAAATCAAGGTGACCCTGTAGTGGATTACTGGATACCCTTGCCTCTTTTATATATTCATTTCCTCAATTAGAGGTTTACAATTATAGAAAATATTACAAGACAAACTCCTTATTTATTTGACTATTGCTAATGTACAATTAATTTCCTAAACAATCTTGAAAAGTGGTTGCTGATATTCTTACAGATCTTATACAATGAATGCCTAAACAACCATGAAAAGTGGTTGTTGACAAAGTCCTTATTTCTCCTAAACAACCTTTGTTAGAGAGTTAGAGCTTATTGAGTATGTACGGGTTAGTGGATTATTGGATATCTATTTAGTAAGGTATCCTCTAAACTTTTAAATTTGTAACTCTCTTCATTTAATAGCAATATAGTCTTTATCTTTCTCCCATAACATGGTACCAGACCCAGGCCTAAACTCTAGCCTTCACCTGCACCTCCAGCCACCTTGTCGGAAACCGCCGCCGTCGTCGCTGGAAACCGTCGGAACCTCCGGTTTTCAGCCACTGCCGGCCAGTAGGTTTCCTCCCGCCCCTCCCATCGCCTCCCCTTCCACCTTCAGGTCGTTCCGCCGCCACAGCAGCCGTCAATGAGGGTTTCGACGTCCCCAGCCTTGTCAGAGGGCTGTCTAGT
Source organism: Posidonia australis (assembly GCA_024699735.1). Taxonomy (NCBI): domain Eukaryota; kingdom Viridiplantae; phylum Streptophyta; class Magnoliopsida; order Alismatales; family Posidoniaceae; genus Posidonia; species Posidonia australis. The sequence goes on along the minus strand of JAMKQA010008012.1, from coordinate 15,740 downwards.
TCGTTCTTTTCATCGTTCGACGCCCAGGTCATGTCGTAGACCTTTTCTAGTCTTGTTTCTTGTTTGTGTGGATGTGGATACGTGAAATCCACATAGTTTGTGCTTCCAGGTGTTGTGTTTCCTGAGGCAGTTTTTGTGGCATTTCAGCCCCGTATGATTCAAATTAGTCTTGATCTATCTTTTTTTTTGCAAAATTAGACCATCTACATTGTATTTTGTTTTGGTTGATCAATGGCTACTTGTGAATCACTTGTGAAAAACCTTAGTGGTACTTCTGAGAAGTTAAATGGCAAGAACTATCTACTTTGGGCACAAAGTTTTGAGACCTTTATTCTTACACATTGAAAATCAGTCACCTTACTACGTCTCTTTCGGATAATAAGGATGTGTCTTATGATGATTGGTTGGTAGATGATGCGGCTATAGTTTCTTGGATGGTAAACAGTATGGAGCCTACTGTGGTTCAGGAAGTTATGATGTTGAAGCCAGCTAAAAAGATCTGGATGCCCTTCGTCTCACATATGGTCATGAGAAAAATATCTCTCGGGTTTTTGAGGTCTATGAGCAGCTATTTACTCTTCGTCAGGGAGACCACTCTGTTCCAGAATACTTTGCCTTATTGTGCTCTTTACTTGACGAGCTTAAGGTGCATTAGCCTTTGACGACGGATATTACACAGATAAGACAGTATCGGGAGGAGCTTGCAGTGACGATTTACCTGTTTAGTTTATCGTCAGACCTCAGTTCTTAAATTAGAGGTCAGATTCTAGAGGCTGACCGTGTTTTTGATTTACAGACCACCTTTGCTTGGGTTCTCTGCATCTTCACAGGTACTTATTCAGTTTCAAACCATTCTGCTATGGCGGCTACTCTTGACCAAGGACATGGTAGTTCTCGTGGCCGAGGTCGTATAGATTCTGGAGGGCGCTTCAAGTGTACCCATTGTGGTAGGACTGTACATCGTATTGAGAGATGTTGGGACTTGCATAGTCGACCTTCTTTTTCTTTATTTGCACATGTTACTACAGACTCTACACCAATCATAGCTACTAGTGTGGATCAGATAGTTACTATTTCACAGGCTAACTATGACAAGTTCCTATAGCTTCAGGCCACTGTTTCCATCGTCACTGCCTCTTATTCCACTTCCATAGGTATTAGTGCTTTCCTGGCTTCCAGGAACTCTTCCAGAATCATAGATTCTGGTGCCTCTTCCCATATGTTAGGTACAAAAATCCTTTTTACCCGTCTTTCCTAGTTATCCAACATTAAATCTGTAGCTATTGCTGATGGTCGTTCTTGTCTAGTTTCTGAGGAAGGAGTTGTCCAGACTTCTTCTCACATTTCTTTTGATAAAGTGTTATATGTGTCTGATTTTTCAATGAATTTTCTTTTGATTAGTGTGATTACCAAACAATTCCATTGTTGTGTGACTTTTTTCCCTTTTCACTGCATTTTTTAGTATTTACGGACGAAGAAGAGGATTGGTTTGGACCGTGAGCGTGGCAATGGTTTGTATCTACTGGTTGGTGACGAGATACCTTAAGGATCAGTCTTTGTAACGTCTACTTTAGAGCCATCATCTCTATGATACTTCTGGTTGGGTCATCCATCTCATAGGAAACTTCAACAAGCCTTGCCATGGCCCATGGGTAACCATTCTCCAGTTTGAGTTTGAGTGTGAGTTGTGTCAGTTAGGAAGCACCATCGTGCTTCCTTTAAGCAGTTGCGTCTTGTGTCTAGTTCTACTATGTTTGAGTTAGTACATTGTGACATGTGGGGTTCTTCCAGTGTTCCGTCTGTGTTTGATTATAGATACTATATTATTTTTATTGATGATTACTCCAGGATGTCTTGGATATATTTGTTAAAAGATCGTGGTCATATTTTTGATGTACTCAAAGTTTTTGTTTCAAAAATAAAAAATCAGTTTGATGTTACTCTCAAATGTTTGTGTACTAATAATACATTGTAGTTTGTCTAGGACAAAATTGAATCTTATTGTGCATCTCTAGGCATTATACATCAAATCTTCTGTCCACACACGTCTCAGCAGAATAGGGTAGCAGAAAGAAAGCACAAATACATTTTTGATGTTATTCGTACCATCATGTTTCATTTGAAAGTACCCAAACATTTATGGTTTGATGTGGTACTTACTACCACATACCTCATCAATAGGATGCCGTCTGCACCACTTGGGGGTGAAATTCTCCTTAGACGTCTTCAACAAAATGCCACAATGTTTTCTTTACCTTCTAGAGTGTTTGGGTGTATAACTTTTGTCCAGGATCTATCACTTGGACTTGACAAACTTTCTCCTCAGGCAATCAAGTGTGTCTTTGTGGGATACTCCAGGACTTAACGTGGATATAGGTGTTTTCATCCACTCTCTGATAGATATTTTGTGTCTGCTAATGTCACGTTTTCTGAGTTTTTGTTATACTATGGTGACTCTGATTTTGAGGGGAGTCAATCATTGAGTCTGTTTCTTTACCTATTGTTGTCCAACCATTACAATAGGCCCCTTCTTTACAGGTATATCGACGTCGTCAGAAACCACCATCTCCATCAACAGTAGAACTATCTTTTTCCTTCAATGCAGATCCATCCCCAAGTGATTTACATTTGTCAATTGTATTAAGGAAAGGTAGTCGTTCTTTCGCAGCTCATTCTATCTTTCATTTTGTTGCCTATGATTCTTTCCATTCATAGTTTCGTACTTTTGCTTTGTTTCTTTGTTCAGAATCCATTCTCAAAAATCACTAGGAAGCACTTTTACTTTTCCAATGGAAGGTAGTAATGGATGAAGAGGTAGCTATTTTGGCAGTCCGTGGTACTTGGGAGTTAGTGACCAGTCCTGTGGGAGCTCAAGTAGTCACCTATTGCTGGGTTTATACTATTAAATACAAAGCAGATGGCACACTTGATCGCTACAAAGCCAAATTGGTAGCTCGGGAGTTCACTCAGACTTATGGCATTGACTATGATCAAACCTTTTCTCCAATGGCCCGTCTAAACTCTATCAGGATTGTTCTGTCTGTAGCTATCAATAATTCCTGGGATTTATAGCAGTTTGATGTTAAAAATGCTTTCCTGTATGGTGATCTCACAGAGACTATTCTTATGGAGCAACCTCTAAGGTATGTTGCTCAGGAGGAGAACAAAGTATGCAAGCTCAAGAAGGTGATTTGTGGCTTAAAGCAGTGTCTAAGAGCATTGTTTCAGAAATTCAGCCAACTGGTGATGAAAAGAGGTTTCAAAAAATGTACTGTGGATCACTTAGTCTTCTATAAGAGGTCTAAACAGAGATGTGTGCTACTTGTGGTATATGTAGATGATATTTTGATGACAGCTAGTGACCAAGAAAGCATTAAAGAGGTAAAAGAATATCTTGCATCCCATTTTGCAATAAAAGATTTGGACAGACCAAGATATTTCTTTGGTATTGAGTTCGCCTATGTCAGTGGGAAAATGATGCTGTCCCAAAGAAAGTATGCACTTGATCATCTTCAGAAGACATGACTCTTAGGATGCAAACTAGAGAGTACTCCTATTGAGTAGTCACCACCACTTTGGGATACTGATTCTAAGTTGCTGGATGACCCAGGTCAGTATAGGAGGTTGATTGGTAAGCTTATACTGAGTCAGTTTATGCATGAGTCAAGGCAGGTTCACTGGAGTGGAGCCTTGAGAGTCCTTGCATATGTGAAAAACTCTCTAGGGAAAGGCTTGATATATCAAAAGAATGGACATGTTGATGTAGTGGCATACTCAGACTCAGGATATGTAGGTGATAAAGGAGACCGAAAATCAACCTCTGGTTTTTGTATCTATATAGGAGAGAATCTTGTGACATGGAGAAACAAGAAGCAGAATGTGATGTCTCGTTCTAGTGCAGAAGCAGAGTATAGATCTATAGTTCAGACTACATATAAGATAGTGTGGATCAGATCTCTTCTTTCAGAACCTTGGTCTATCATCTCAGACACCTATGCAAATGTTCTGTGACAATCAGGCAACAATTTTTATTGTCAACAATTCTACTTTCCACGAGTGTACCAAATACATCGAGGTCGACTGTCATTATGTGAGAGATATGATGTTGAAAAGGGTCATTTCTAGTCCACACACTCAGTCATCAGAGCAGTTAGCTGATATTTTCACTAAGGGTCTGAGTAATAGTGTGTTGATGTCTTTATGTACCAAACTGGGTCTTTTTGATATTTATGTTCCAGCTTGAGGGAGAGTGTTAAAGAGTTAGAGCTCATTGAGTATGTACAGGTTAGCGGATTATTAGATATCAATTTAGTGGGGCATCCTCTAAACCTTTAAATATGTAACTTTCTTCGACTAATAGCAATATAGTCTTTATCTTTCTCCCATAACAACCTTGAAAAGTGGTTGTTGACAAACTCCTTATTTATTTTGCTATTACTAATGTACAATTAATTTCCTAAACAACCTTGAAAAGTGCTTGTTGATATTCTTACAGATCTTATATATTCATCCTCACACTCTGCTGTAATGTTGATTCCTTCCTGTTAGCTGTTTGCCTGTGAAATAATAGAGAAAACATGCAATGAAAAAATTTTCTTTATTTATCAGGCTGAGATGGAGCTGTTTGTTAAAAGGATTGTGGATCTAATGCGGGAGGAAATGCTCTTTTCTTGGCAAGGTGGGCCAATCATATTACTGCAGGTAAATATAGCATTTATGGATTCAATATTTACTTCTGTAAGATGTGGATTTCTCATTGTTGTTCATATTTATACATTCTAGTCACTACTTAGAGGAAGCAATAAGCTAAAATATTGTTTTTACCTAATTTATGTACCAATCTTTCTGGGTCAGCCTCTAGACGTTGACATGTATTCATTTAGGCGTGTAGGATGTCTATATTGATTGACCATCTAAGGAAGCAAGCAAGACTGGAAGCTCAGTAGTGCTGCACAGAGTTAAATGTTGGTTTAAAAAACACTGCATTATTGATATGGAAAAGTGTGTATGCCTCGTTCCAGCAGAATTAAGTTGGTGGATACAGTTTGAAAATGTTGAGTTACCAAGTTCTTTTCTAGGATACAAAAATTTCGTTGATGATCACGAGTTATCTTCTCCTCCTATCTCGAGATAAAAAACAAGGATGATCTTTGTGACTTTAATTCTCATAAAAATAGAAAATACCTGACTGCTTGCTGATATGCTCAAACCTAAAATCGTGTGGGAGATGGATAGCATTTCTTGCTATTGCAAGAATATACCTTAAGTAAGGGTGTAAACGGAGTACATATGAAGCGAATTTGTCAATATTCGAATTCAAATATGAAAATTTTCATTTGCATCCGAGTTCATATCTATGTCGGAATGGATGTTAATTTTGATATCCGTGTCCGAATCCGTCAAATACATCCATATTCGGATATTATCGGTATCCAATTGAAAAATCTAAATACAGATACTTTTTTTGCTAAACATCTGATATCAAATATCCGAATTATTCAAAATATCTGAAATATAGTTAAATGTAAACAATAAATATTATTAATTAGATTAATTGACCATATGTGAAACTTAAATAATAATATAAAAATGGAACAAGAAATATATAAAGATAATTGATTACTTATAAATCAAAGGAATTCAATAGATGCAGATGCGAATATTTTACGAATACAAATATTTTTTTGGATATAGATTTTTTCGAATTGGATGCATCAACATCAGAATTTGATCTGAATGTTTGAGGATTTTTTTTTTCGAATTCGAATTTGCTTCATTGGATATTTTTTCAGATAAATATCCGAGAATTTGGATGCAGATTTTTAAATTTTGGATATCCACTAACACCCTTGACCTTAGGTATCCGTGCTTCATGTGCAGGTTTACATAAAAAGTCTGTGTTACAGGTCTACTTAGAAAGCTCCAAAATTAGAAAAGATACTAGATTTAACTATAAAATAGCATGTACACAAAAATACAAGAGGAAATTGACACTCACCACAATGTAGTTGTAAGGAGGAGGATCACATATTCCATATTTGTCATATGAATGTTAAAACTCACAAACTGGAAATTATTTTATAACTGACTAGCTGTAATACTAGATGAATGATTGAGTTATTAAGTAAGGTTTAGGTCTTTGGGATTTTGAACATGTTCGAGAAAACTTGCATAATTAACACTAAAAAGATGGCTTCATTGTTCTTTAGTAGTCTACCCTTGTTCAATTAAGGATCCTTTAAAGTCTTTTGTACGTTGATGCAAAATGCAAGAGTATGCCTTAAATGCTACAACATATATCCATGTACAATGTCAAGGGCAACATATTTACATGGCACCATTTAAGAAGAACATATTGAGAAGGCAACAATACACAAACACTAATAATTAGCCTCAGCATGCAACTAGTGCAAGGTACATGGGTTTATGCATGTATGACAAACATTCAAAACTGGGGCTCTCTTACTGTTTTCCTTCACATTTGGGAGCAAAATCCTACTATAGGACACCTGATTCCGTGTAAAATAGATAAAGAATGTGTTCCCTTCAATTCATACTTTCAAACCATGGTATAGAGTCAAACGCCGGAGAAGTGAATATTAACATTTGTAATTACTTCAAATGATGCTATCCATGTTAGAAGAAAATAGTTACACACTCTCCTCTATGGCTCTTCCCAACTAACTTGTAGAGTTTCAAGAACTCTAAATGCTATATCACCTTCACTATCCAAGAAATTGGCATGGAAGGCTTATGGAGAAAGAAAATGATTTAGAATCCTAGATCTCTCCAATTTTCCCATAAGGAGAAAAACCCAAAGGCAAGAGCTTCCACATGGTTGGGCCGGTGGGTGGTGGGTGGAGGGTGGGGGTCTGCATTGATTTCTTGGGTGGGAAAAGGGAAAGGTATGCTATCTACGGAAATCAGATGTAATGTCTTGCAATTGCATGGTTTCATGCTACTTAATTGTTTTTGGCTATTCTGTATTCTTATTTATATGTTACTATTGACTTTTTTTGGGAGGTATTTTTCCATTTTCTTTTGGCTATGCTGCCATTTTTTAGTAAATTCTATACTAGCAACTTCAATCTGATTAACTCACAAATTGACACTAAAATAGATTGAGAATGAATATGGAGATATTGAAAATTCATATGGACACAAAGGAAAGGAGTATATAGCATGGGCAGGACAAATGGCAGTAGGGCTTGGTACTGGTGTTCCTTGGGTTATGTGCAAGCAGACAGATGCTCCACAAAACATTGTAAGCTTCAATGATTTTTTTTTTGTTTTATCTTTAGTTTCTCCTTGAATATCCTATTATTGTTGGAGGGCTTTGTCTAGCTTGTAGAATTTTTACTTCTTTGTTCTTTATTGATCTCAGCTCATGCCAGTATGCCACTTCATTTTTTATACAGTTAGACACCTGCAATGCATTTTACTGCGATGGTTTCAGGCCAAACTCTTATGAAAAACCAGCACTCTGGACAGAGGATTGGAATGGATGGTTAGCTGTTGCTTTTAGCTTGAACATTTTTGTTCAATTCTTATGAATTCCACAAAACTTAAGTTTTTGTCTCACCTGCATTTTTTGTGCTTGTAGTCATTTATAATTTAGTTCTATTTTATAATGCTTTTGTCTTGTGAGCCTTCACAAGGCCATCAAGTTTGTATCATTATACTTTTTGGTGTTGTCCCTTGTTTGACATCCTTGTAGTGTAATATCCATTGCTTGGATCTTTTAGGCCATCACCTTTGATATGTGATATATCAAAGTACTGGTATTGCAAGTTTCTCCTCTTGCATATGCTGTCTCTCTTCAGATCTGGACCTGCTGTTCTTTCATATTTCAGTGTAGGAAGGTATCACTTGGTTGTTAAGGTCACCAGAGACAAAAACAAGGTTCTTTGCCCTTAATTCTAAATGGTAAATATTCTGTCATGTCAGTTCACTTTTCAGACTTGTCAAGCCAAGCAGATATGTTGTTTTGGATTTCTCTTGTACTTTGATAATGACTCCATGTGAATTGTATAACAGTAAGCTTTTATGCAATTCCTTTTTTGATGAAGGTACACCTCTTGGGGTGGAAGACTACCTCATCGACCTGTTGAAGACAATGCATTTGCTATAGCTCGTTTTTTCCAACGTGGAGGGAGTTTTCATAATTACTACATGGTAAAAAAAACCTTGTGCAAGCATTTAATACATTGGTATTAAACAATACATGTTGCATCATACTAGCAAAACAGGTTTTCTATCATGCCAACTTGTGCTTCATAAGATTTGGCTGTGGGTTTATGGGAAATTTTGGCATCTATTACATGTGTGGAGGTGTTTATCAAATCTAACCAATACAACATTAAAAGTTATTATTGCAGTGTTTATTATTACCAAATGCTATTTTAGTCAGTTTGTGAATGAATGAAACAATTACTTGGTGTCATTCTTTTTTGTCCATATCCTGTATGGGCAATGGAAGGATAATATCGCTTCCTTGTGTCTATGGTTTTAAATGTCGGTTTCGTATTGGATTTCAGCAAGTTGAAAACCATAAATGTGATTGGCAAAATATTGGCATGTTGGTATTGTGTTGATGGATACGTAGTAAAAAAATCACCTTTGTTCACAAATTTGCCATATTGGTGTCATGTCGGAGATTGAAAACCTGACACGCCTTGGCAAAATTTAGCCGTCACATGTCGACATTTGATACCATGCCTACATCAAATAGAAACTTTTAGATAAAAAGGAAGCCCTAGACAATCATAGTTCAATCATTGAAATACTAAGTAATTAAAAAGGTTGAACAAAAGAACGACAACATTGTGGCTGCTGCATTGCAGAATTTGGAGTTGACATGGTTTAGTCCGATGCATAGGTTATTTTTTCCTTGCCTATTCTATAAAAAAAAGTCAATTATACTACATGTTTAAAGTATGCTTTCAGTGCATGAGTCAAGTAATCATATGTTTTTTACAGTGGTCAACTTTTGTTAAGATTATATGCTCCATTGGTTTTTATTTATCTATTTATTTTCAAATTAAGCTTTCAGTGCTTTGTGTTATTGTCTACCATAAGTCAGTGTTAAGAAAATATTCTTTTTTATCTGCTTAGTACAAAACAGCCAGTTGGAATGCATTGTTCAAGTTTTTTTTATTAAGGTTCATTTCATTTTATTTATAGGCTTATTATTTTCTTGCTAAACATCTGCAGTTCTTTGGAGGAACAAACTTTGGTCGAACATCTGGGGGTCCCCTCCAAATAACAAGTTATGATTATGATGCACCTATTGATGAATACGGTACAAAGACTATGTTTTTGTAATGATCTTTATTTCTACTCTTTCAATAGATTTCTCTGTATAGATGCATGTGTGTCTGTGGAAAATCGCTATATGTATGTTGTCCATGTCTTTTACTTAAAAACGCTATTTTTCCTTTGATAACTACTCGGTTTCTGTTTTAGGCCTTCTGAGTCAGCCTAAGTGGGGACATCTGAAGAGTTTGCACACAGTTATTAAGCTTTGTGAACCAGCTCTTGTTGCTGTTGATGTTGGGCCTCAGTACAAAAAACTTGGACCAAAGCAAGAGGTCTGCCATGATTACTTGCCACAACAGTGATGAGCTTGCTAATGTTAATTTGCCTTCTGACCTCTTCAAGCTGAAACATCTTTTAAAGTATTGTTAGACTGTTTGAGAATGTTTTATGTTATGTGGTTACATGGATCCTAATATAGATTTCCATTATATTCATGTAGTCTCCTATGTATAGAGGAGACAAACCCTACATCAAGTTTAACTAATCTTATTCCTTCACAATAGCACGGCACTACAATAAGGTTCCTTGAAATCCTAGAACAACCACCCACCACTACCACCAATCGTCACTGCCACTCCTCCAGTATACAACCACCGCCACCCTCTTGTCTCTCCTCTCCCGTCGGTGTCGTCTTCTCCTCTAGCCGTCGGCCACTTTTTCCTTGCCACCACCATCTCCTTCCTTTTCCCCTTCCTAGGCCACCACTAGGTAGGGTTGACTACCGTGGTGGTTTTGCCCATGGTGATGTGAAGACGCCTCTGTTGTCCTCGTCCCTCTCTTTGCCACTCCACAATGAAGTAATTCCTTTTGTGTAGAGTCCTTTGCTACTTGCTCCATGATGATGCATATACCATTTGTATAAAGCTGCTATTTGTCATTCATGGCTGCAACTGATGGATCTAAGTATCCTACTGAGGTCATGTCAGCAGATTATATATGAAGAATTTGGTTGGCACCATTGTTAAATTGAATGACGCCAACTACTATCAGTAGTCAGGTCTTTAGGAGTGACTTTGCTACCATTAGCAATAGAAATAGAAGGAATGCAGGATGTACTGGACAACGAAATAAAGAGATCTCTCATACCTATCATGTGAGGATGCATTAAAATTTAACACACGAATTTCCTTAGGAGGCTAAGAAAGCACCCTGAAGTAGTAGCATATGATGCAAAGGGTGTAGCTTGATTTGCTCAAAGCTGTAGAAAATGATTATACTTTGAACAGTGGGTGACTTATGAGTTGGTTGTGCTGGTATAGGAATGGAAGAACTAGTGTCGCTAGTCTTTATCAGTACCCATGCGGGTTCATCAATTTTTTAAAAAACTTTTTTCTGAAGCATGATTTGTGCATTTACAATGCACACATTGTCCTCTCTCTCTACGATCTTCCCTTGAGTTCTGACAGTGGCTATGTTGGCTATGAGTGACTAATCAAGGGATACAACTACAAGAGTGGTAGATGATGTGGCCGTGGAAATGCACAGAACACGCAAGAAGGTCGATGATAGTGACAGAACAAAGTTGCCCTCAAAGATTTGACCACGTATCTGATGTCAGGACAAAGAGTAAACATAAACTTTGCCACAGCCAGACCCTGAAGATGCTCCTTCAGTTTCTTTGGTTGGTGGATATCCAACTCCTCCATAATAGCACATGGAGCCGTGTACAACTCAGTGACAAACTGTTCACCTTGTTGAAGCAAGAACACTTGCTCATACAGTTTAAAGACATGTGAAATATTCTTCTTGTGACCATGATGTTCATGTGACATATCCAACCGGTCTTCGTATGTTGTGTTATAAGTAGCTAACCAGTCTTCATACATTGTGTTAGTCTTGACAGGAGGGGCATAAGTGATATGGTTCAGTTTTCCCTGAGCACCAAGAAAAATCTTGATCTACTGAGACTAGATTGTATAGTTGGTGTCATTCAGCATTACAGTGGTTCCAATCAGTTTCTTCATCATGTCATTAAATGACTCAACTGGAGGCTTAGATTCGTCAGCTATGAGGAATAGATAGAGGCTCTACATAGATGGTATAGACGTCATTGTGGAGTGGGATAGTGGATAGTAGAGGGCTCTACACAATGGTAATCACGTTGTTTTGGAGCGACAGAGCAAGATGAGAAGAGTGGAGGCTTCTTCATAATCACTGTTGTCAGAAATGCCACGATAGTTGATCATTCGTAGCGGCAGCCTAGGGAAGGGAAGAAGAGCCACAAATGGCTGCTAAGCGGAGTGGTCACCAACAACACAGGAATAGGAGGGATGCAACGGCGGCACTGGCAGATGGGAGAGGAGGCAGCAGCAGCAAAGGTGGCAGCAGCGCATGGGAGGTGTGGTTGAGGCTGTGGTGGAGCTGCCAGGCGGCAATAATGGTGGAAGGGGTGGTGTTTCCTTAGGGTTTCAAACCTTGCTCTCGTTTTGTAGGAGACTACGATGATAATGGATATTCATGTAAGCATCTACCCACCTAATGCAAACTAATAATCTAACATAGGGCCTAGGAGTTCTGGTACTAATTTTTCTTTTCAATGCCTTTACATTCAATATCTCAGAGCCCATCATTTTCTTGTACAAAAAATGCCATTTCATCTGCCATTTTTTCATCAGTTGACAGGTTTTATAGTTGCCTATTCATTATCACTTCCAATTTTCTCTATTTTTTTGGTTTTCTTTGTGAACCAGCAAAATTTTTTAGTGGCTTTCACTACTGGAGTTTCTTGACGTCAAGAGTTTCTTACATTAGTTTGTATCTATGTATGTTAAATCATGTGAGATTTTTTCACTCCAAGGACCATGTGGTACAAAGTGTTGTTATTATGGTCCTTAATGGACCTCAACTTTAACAAGACCATCGAACCATTTCAAAATCTCATGAGCAGTCTTTTTGTTCAATTTCTTCTAAAGCATATGCTCTGTTTTATTCTCAATTTGAAATGACTACACTTGGGATTTCATACAGGTGCATGTTTATTCCGATAATGTAATAGATTTGAACAAAAGACTGCCACAAAACGTGAGCATCTGTTCAGCATTTCTTGCCAATATAGACGAACACAAATTTAAGAATGTGAAGTTTCTTGGACAAAATTACATGTTACCTCCTTGGTCTGTAAGCATCCTGCCAGATTGTAAGCATGTGGCATATAACACTGCAAAGGTAATATTCTTGAAATCTCTCTTCTTGATCATAAGTTTACAATGACTTGGTAATAGAAATGGACTAGTGATTTGTGGTAGTGTGATATTTTTCTTGCTGTAAGTAAATATGTTGGTCCAACTTCAGAATTGATAACTTGGTGAAAACTGAAACTCCATATGTGGCTGGAGGCTGGAGAGACTTTTGGGTAAGTTAGATGCCTGTGTAGAGAGCAAATTTATATGATCTTGGCAAAGGGTGAGAACAAGAATGGACAACAGTTTTAAGAAGTAGGTAGGTGTTGGGCTGTTGGCTTGGATTCTGCCTTCTTTCCCTATGATAATTATGTTTTTTCCAATAGCACCCACATCTAACTATGATCAAATCAAGCATTACATTTTTTTTCTCTGACCTTCTGTTGATTGCCTTTGTATAACCCAAGTGATTAAAGGATTGAAACCCCAAATAGGATAACACGAACCTAAAAGGATGAGGTTTCCAGTTATACTGTATGCACGGTTCTATGGCATGGCCTTGACAGACCAGATAAACTTCATATGGTTGCCAACTTCTCTCATTTGTTTACATTTTCTTCTTTTCTTTTTATTTGAAGAGTAGTTGGTCTTTTGAAGTTCTTGTTGATAAGACATGATCATTATTCATTGATCCATATACGTCGATCCATATACAGCAACATGGATAAATCTCATCCAAGAACCATTATACAAACTTCTCCTTTGTAGTTCCATTTATAGTGGAGTCCAGTATGGGTTGGGAGTATTTCCTGAGCTAATCCTGCCCTATTGATCAGTGTGACTAAAAATATTTCATAGCAAGTTGATGATAGCTGTCTTTTGTCATTTTGATGCTTTGAAGTATTAGCTGTAGTATGCTAGTGCAGACCAATGTTTACATCTGCTGTGATCCATGAAGGAATCCTATACAATACATGATGAAATAATCTTAGTTTTAGTTGTTCTTAAATCTAGATAGTCTGACTTGTGAATAAATAATTCTTGTCAAGTGATCCTGCATTAACTCTTATCTATCCTTTCGCAAAGATCTTCCGTTGGAATCTGGCATTGATTCTTACATGAGGTAAATTTGGAAGTTGAGTGAATCTCGATGATGCATTTGATCCAAGTATCGTCCTTAAGGCCAACAACAAGTTGATGGTCTTTTAATCTGCGACTAGATCAAATTTGTCTTTTTAAATTGAACACCTATTTACTTTGGTTGTTGAGACATTTTTTGCAATATTTTGTAAGTTTATTCTTCTTTTAATTGTCTGATGTGTAAATAGTACCTTCACTTTAACCAATTTGAATAACTCTTCTTGAAGCATCTTACAGGTTGCCTATCATACTTCAATCAAAACAAATGAATTCAGCTCTCCTGGTCTTTCAGATACAACAAGATCTGAGCTTCTATTATTATGTGACAAAGCTCCTTACTTCTCAAAGAATTGGATGTCTTTCAAAGAGCCTATTGGTGCATGGGATAAGGGTGTTTTGGTCATGGAGGGCATATTAGAGCATCTAAATGTAACAAAAGATACTTCTGATTATCTATGGTATATCACCAGGTAAATCATTTTATATATGCCTGACTATATACATTCTCAAAGTGATTTTCTGATCCACACCACTTATGTAGCTTGTATTTTTATGTTAGGTTCAAGTTGTCCTGAAAGTTTTGAAAACCATTGAAAGCATTAGAACTATCATTTATTATTTTTCTTTGAACTGTTTCTTCACATTACAATGACAAACTACAGTATTGCACCATGAGTTTCTACAGGTCTTCTGTAATTTAATTATTCATCCCAAGGGGGCTGGACAGAGTGTTATCTAGTTTTTGCAACTGGTCGATTGTCTTTAATTATATTTCATATCCTTAGATTAGTGAATTATAAAATGGATAAACTCAGGCTAAATCATATTTGTATTTAGCATTTAGAGTGTAGTTTGCCTGCTTCGAAGAAAAAAGTCCATAATTTGAGTGAGGAAGGATTTTTGTTCCTAGTGATTTTTTAAAAATATCTCTAGCCTTATGACTGTAAATAATTTAAGCTGCATCTTAAGTTCTAGGCCATAGGTCTTACCACAGTTGAGATTTTTGATAGAGTTCTTAGGCCTAGTGATATACCAGTTCTTGACAATCAGGTATAACTCAATGTCAATATCAATAATAGCATATGTTCAACTAGTTAAATAATTATTGCAATGGCTTTGATAGCATATGTTGGTGCTCTCTGTCCTCTCATACTGGCAATCATAAGACTTGCTACCATAGTACCATTATATTCTTGACTAATAGTTTTTTATTAATAATGGATATATGTTCTTTATTATTCAAAGGATTTTTGCTTGCGAATTTTAACTGGGGATAACTGATGTTTTTGAATGCATTATTTCAGTGTCAACATCAGTTACAAGGACATTTTATTTTGGGAAGCAAATGATACTCACCCTGCGATTACAATTGGCAGTGTGCGAGATGTGGTCCACATTTTTGTAAATGGCCAGCTAGCAGGTGTTTGTTTAGCCTAATTGAATTAGTGATTTTATAGCAGATGAATTACTTCTGTGTCTTACTCCCTTGTGCGGGTCAGTTTCCTCCAGATGTGGATTCCTTGATTTAGAGGGATTAATAAGAACTTTCATTCGTGTCTCCCGGAAGGAACTCAGAAGCCCAATGCTTTAATGGGGAATGGAGCATTGCCACAGATTTCCAAAAAATGCCATAGATAACATAAAACCCTTATTCCTATCTAATGGTTCAAAATGTGGCTCTATTGTTGGATATTGGACCTTGCAGACTCAAAAAATGGAAGTATGTTGGACATTTGACCCAAAAATAGCAGAAGTCTGCTTACAGCAAAGGTCTTTGGAAGTCAATCAAACCTTAAAATTTTGATATGAAACTTCATAAAATATTACAGTGTGCAATAATTCACATTTGCAGATATATATTTCTCTAACATGTGTAATATCCTAGAGAGATGATTGACACAGTTATTAGTGTTTAGAAGATCTTTAGAATTTCAAAAGCACAATAAACATACCAAATATGTAAAATGAGAAATAATAATAAAATATAGTGTTTGACATAAATGCAACTATTAAGTCAAGTGTCAGAGCCATAAGGAGTTGTCATGCGAGTATGGCAATATTGGTCTCCCACTGTTCTGCATCATGTTGTCATTGACTCATTATTCCATGTTCACTACCTTAGGTAGAACTAGCAGTCTAGTATACAATTGTGAAACTGGAATG
>JAMKQA010008011.1:0-20873 GCA_024699735.1 Posidonia australis | reverse complement strand
TAAACATTGATGATTGCAGATCAAAGATGAAGCTTAACAGAGCATAAAAAATCTACAACATGAGAATATTTTGCATGAACCTCAACCGAGGTGTATCTGCAGATTTGTCCATATACCTTGATAATGTTTGCTAATGTTATAAATGCGCGCAATCTATTATCTTAGAATCATGATAAGCCAAACCACCATCCTTCTTGGTAGTTTTTAGAGACTTCCATGCTTTTAGGTGTAATTGGCAATGTTCAGAAATAAAGCACCTGTGAAAACCTTGTGTATCACTCTCTAATTCAATGACCTAGACTGCGATATCCTAGACAGTCATGGAAAATCTGAATGGCATAAGCTTGACACTAGTAACTATTTCTCAGCCAATATGTAATTGGAATGATTACCAACAACCACTAATCTGTCTTAGGACCTTGCTCATCAGATAATACAAGACAATGTCCATCTTCTTGCTATATGATATTGGGAATGCCAAGATATTAGTTTGAAATTTTCATAATTTGAAAAACCATAGTTTGAGTCAGTTGCTCCACTTGATGTTATAGGATACAAATAAAGAAAGTACATGACTTGGAACAATTCATTTCTTGACCTGAGCATTAGGATAAGTAAATCTTATCAGTGTTAGCAAAAAATGCCAATGTTTCAATCTTGGTGGCCCTTGGACATGATAGTTGGAATAATTGCTGTTGTAACAATATTGTGATGTTTTCTTTTCTGGGGAAAATATAATGTGCACATTGCATGGAATGTTAGCCAGCCTTTTTGTGGCCGTGTAGGGTGGTGAATTGTTAATGATTTCTTACTGGCCAATGAGTTTATTATTGTGTGGTTGAGATAGGGCCTGGGTTGATATGAAGGTTGGATACAGAGAAGGTATATGTTAATCTGTGGTGGGGGGTTTTGGACATGATGATGGATTGCATGTTTTTGGGGTAAGATGCGGTTTTGGATTGGTTATTGCATGGCTTTTTATGTTCTCAGTAGTCAGTGCTGATAAACAAGTATTGTAAAGGATCATTTGATTAGGTAAGCCATTATCACTGATTTTCATTACTTTGATGTGAAATTTATTGGGACATTGGGTTTGAGAATGGTAAATAGAATTCTGCGACCATTTTCATTCATATACAGGTCTAGGCAAGTTTATTGGAAACAGTGGTTTGTCATTGTTATTTTTAGATGATTTATGGATTGAAAAGTTCTACAAGTAGACATATGTGATTTGGTGGCACATGAGGTTTTTTATTTTTTTTCCTGTTGCCAAATAAAATCTCTGCCAATCAAGAATTTGGATTTACCTCTGCAAGGTGGTTGTACTAGGAAATATGAATTGAATTCGTTGATCTGCAATTTGAGAGGAGATTAGGAGGTAAGGGTTTGTCGTTGAGGGAGGGGACTTGGCTTTATATTCCTTTTTGACCAATGATTTATAATTTGTTGGTCTTTAAGGATTCTTGTGTTTATGGCAGGGAAGTTGGAAAGAGTCCAGGGTGTTTCTCTTATTGAATAAGGCGTGGTCACGTGGTTGTTTGGAGAATGGATTATGGATTTTTGGGCTTTCAACTTGTCTTTCTTGGAAAATAGTTTTGGCGGTTGGGTGAGGGAGGAGAGGCTTTAGTTCTATTGCAGAGAGTGAGTCTAAGGTGATGAGTAGTAAGAGTGTTTTCTGCGGAATTGTATTTTATGTGAGATGGGTGTCAACAGTATAGCATGGGAATGGATTTTACGTGAGATGGGTGTCAATAGCAGGACATTTTTGAGGTGGAGTTGATGGTGGAGTAAACTTCCACATGGAAGGGAATTTGGTTAGGTTCTGGGGGAGTCAGAGGATCATTTCTTCCCTGACATTGTTATTTCTCTTCTTTTGGTTTCTGCAACACCTTATGCTAGGATTCTTAACTGTTGTGCATGCAAAGAAGGTGGGATCTAGGATTTGATATTTAGGAGGAATTTCCATGATGAGAATTGAGGAGATCTTGTCTCTTATTTTTTTGCTTTTACTGCTTGGCAATGAAGGTTTAGATTGCCTTTGTGATTTTCTATACAATTCATGCTTGTGATCTAAGAGTTGTTGTTTCAGTGTTTGTACCTCTCTTCAAGGCCAGGTTTAGGTCTTTTGGTTAGTATCAGAGCAAGAGACTAGGGACGATTTGGTTGATTAGTCCACATATTATTATGGGCCTAATGATTCAAGAGTAATAACTAGATCTTTGAGGATGTCCTATAAGATTGTGTGATCACTCATTAACTCGTGATAAAAATTTTACATTGGTGATCGATTGGGTGTCTTACACTTGGAATGGTTGCTGAATTGGATTTGAGCATTGAGGCCTTCGATGGAGACGGGTTTTTTTAATTTTTTTGTTTTTTATTTCTTTTTGAACTTGATAAGAACATTGTGTTTTTGTTGTTAGTTTTCTGCCTTTGAACTTTATAGCCTTCCTTCTTAATGCTGCCCAGAAATTGTTTTCCTTGTTTCCTAAGCTTTTTATGAAAATCCTTATATTTATTTAATTCTA
Source organism: Posidonia australis (assembly GCA_024699735.1). Classification (NCBI taxonomy): domain Eukaryota; kingdom Viridiplantae; phylum Streptophyta; class Magnoliopsida; order Alismatales; family Posidoniaceae; genus Posidonia; species Posidonia australis. The sequence continues at coordinate 18,345 of JAMKQA010008011.1, read as the reverse complement.
CCCATATCCTGGGCTATATTCAACAATCATGAATTCTCTAAATTGTATCCTCACATTTCAGTTTCTAAGATATGCTCTACCATGTCAAATTTGCAAGTGTATCATTTTACTATTTGGTTGTACTTACTCTCAACCAGACATTCAGATCTTTCCATTTTTGTTAGTTACAGTATGAGGGTCATGATAGTAAGCATAACAGTTTGGTTATACTTGGAGTCAAGATTGGCCCAGTGAATATGTGTACTACATATTCACTGTCTTTTGTTTCTTATTCTTTTAGAATAAAGGAGTGTGTGTTTATGCTCCAATTAGTACCCTGTTCTCTTGAGAACAATGTCTGTTGTTTTTCCCTTGAGTACAAAACTTTTGTAACCTTTTCCATTAGTTCATAAAGGTTACTTTATTCCCAAAAAGAAGTATAACCAAACTATCCATATTTATAACTTATAACCAGTCATATGAATGTCAGGTTGATGGAGTAAGTTGGGAGTAAGTTTGGAGAATTATATAAGCACATTCCTTGTTACTACGTACGCTGCTGTTAATTGACTTCTTAGAAATTATGTGAGGTCATGCTCTTACATGTCTACCAAAAGATTCAGAGAGTATCGGTAAATACCTACAAGTATCCAAAAGTACAATTACAATTTTAAATTAGGGGTCTAGAAGAATCTATGCTTCATAGTTAGCAATAATCTATGCAGCTGTGGAGTTTGTATTGCAATTTTGTATTTATTATCATCTTTAAGTTGATATCAAAGCATTTTATGTAATAAATTGAATTAAGATCTACATTGTACTGGGGAGTACATTCCTTTTGAAGACGGTAATCTTTAGAGCCTCTTGATGCATCTTGTTAGTGTCTTTGTATAACTATCCTTGTAATGATTATGGTGCTATTTGGAGTCAATTGAGTTAATCCTTAATAATTTAGAAGACTCATCTTAATTCTTCTAATATTGTTTCAAGTTTTCTTTCAGAACTTAACACCTACCACTTACCATCCAACCCATGAACGGACTCTTCCACCTGAAGATCAAGGTAATGATCATACTTTTCGAAATACAACCAGAAAGTTATTACAGTCCTTGTGCAGTATATGATAAGAGTTATTTTCTGTCTGAAATTTATACATTTCATACTATATGGAAAGTTACCTTACTTGCATGGAGGATCTTTGTATTAAAATTCTCCTATGCAAAATTCATTGTGGATGGTTTGGTCAATAGTCAAATAGATTGAACCCTAAGCCTTAGTTAGAACCAAGAAAATTATTATCTTTTTTATATTTTTTGAGATTTTTCTTTAATTTTCTGTTAGGTTGTTTGTGATTACTGTGATTTGTCACATTAAAAGGTAGATTTCCTTCCTACCAAGGTCAAGTGTAAACTCTCACCATGGTTAACGGAACCCTTGTAGTTTCCTTAGAGGTTGGTTATCCTATAAGTTGGTTAGTGAGGCTCAGAAAGTTGATGTCATGTTAGATTGGACCTTCTAATAAAGAAAGGTAGACATCTTCCTCGGAAAAAGGCAAGACATCAGAAAGAAGTACACGCTTCTGCAGTCCCATCAACTGCAATCAGTTCCCATCGTTCTCCTCCTACTGTGCGTTTTCCAGAGCCCACAGATGGTCTTCCTCCAAATCAATGGCATCTAATTCTGCCATCGCTTCCACTTGGCTGTCCTTGAAGGACTGATTCAGGGAGCTGGGAGTCAATAATGCTGCCAGATTATCACCAGAGGAGTTCCAGAAAGACTTGGCCCGATTGATAGAGTTGATCGACTCCTCTCCAGAATGCGATTGAGATTTTCTGCCCACAATGATGAAAGGGTGATAGAACGATCAAAACAAGCCAACAAATTCAGTGGAGTATTACAGAAGATCAAATCATTCCTAGCTAGCCAAATACTCCACAAAGTAGCCATCACAATAATGAACCAAGTATGCTGGTTTAAATTGAATTGATTAAATTTAATCAATGAGAAAAGTTGATTAAAATTTTCGAAGATTCGGTTAGTGACATGCAAAAGCTCATCTGTAAGAAAGAATTTCCAAATAGCTCTTGCAAAATCACAACCCATGAACAAATGGTAAATATCCCCATCCGCATTACCACACATCATACAGGATGTGTTTCCTGTCCAGCCTCTGTGCTGCAAATTTATCTTAGTCAGTATTCTGTTCTGGAACACCAACCAACTAAAAATCTTGTCCTTGGTAGGTGCCGCCACTCTCTAAACTGACGTCAGTGTAATTGTTAATGTCTGATTTAAATGCATCTTCAGACAGTTACTAGGATTTTCGGTTAGAAACTTCAATGACCATTGGCAGTGAAGTGTTTTTCAATTAACCCTTACAAAATTTGATGTGTGTAATTTGTTTTCCTATCACAAATCACAGCCAGATTTTCACCATCAATCGTTAGAGGTAGGTGCTTTCTTGTTCTCCACAGATGTGGAGTAATGGTCTACTGGTTTGGTTCTCAACCTGTTCTATGATCCTAGAGGAAGTATGCAGTCCACCTCTATTTCCTATTGAAAGGCTTGATCCCTGTGGCGAAAAGAAAGGAGTAAAAAGGGTCCACATGTGCAAAAAACAGTTCCATTATTTTGTTTCCTGGCATATCAACTCCTCTTTCATTGTGTCCTTTCTGCACTAAAGCTGTGAGAAGATCACGAGACAACTGATTAGATCACTCTATGTCCCTTAGCTAATTGTCCACCGTTCCCTTGTGTGATTTTCCATGTTATGTATGGCTGTGCCTAAGGGCATAGTATCTAATCCATTCAACACGTGCAATTTCTTTTACTTCTTACATTTCACAATTTGTGCTTGAATTCCTTTTGTATCTGTTTGCTCAGTGATTGTATTTGGCTGTGTAGAAGAATATAGTTTCTATATTTGAAGTTTAAACGAATTGCGTTTGTTTTTTGTAGTAGTGGCACACGATTTTGGGAAATATGATTTTTGAGTATGACAATATTCAGGAAGGTGCAAGATTTGAACTCATGAACTAGAGAAGTTTCTTCTTCATGATTGAACACTCCCATCCCCACCCTCCCAAGCAGACTGTCATGAAATATATTTTGGTCAATATTTTATATTTTCTATTTGTATCACATATTCTAATTTATTTTGTTGTAGTGATATCAACTGAGCCTGCAAACATTCTTTTGAGACAATTCTATCACAAAGCTGAAGAGAAGGTATGCAAACTACAAATTTAGCCACCGCCCACTGATCACAGTAATCCTATGGCATCAAAACGATTTAGGCTCCTTGCATGTTTCATTTGTGCAGTTAAGACCAAAGAGGGCTGCTTCTGATTATCTGGTACCAGACCGCTGCAAGCAACCTAAAGGTTCCTTTACTGATGGTCCCGAATGACCCCTTGTTAGTAAATGACAAATTCCAGTTACCCGTTATTTCTCAATTTGCCAACCATGTTCTGCGAATGTGCTTGTATATTCTTATTGTATTTATTTGTATGAGTCTATATATCTATTTGTGACAAGAATTCAGCTGAAGATGTAAAAAAGGATGAATGAAGATAAGGGATTCATGTTGCTTGACCCTGGAGGTGGATACAGGTCTTTGTCATTGTTGTATGCGTATTTTCCAGGTAGTTTACCTAGGAAATCTTCCTGTTGAATGTGTGCAATGTCCACGATGTAATCCGATATGCCCTTGTTGGAATATTGTGCCGAAAAAGAACAACTCTTTCGAGAAATGTTCAATTTGACTGAAGTCAAGAGTCATTTGTCCGTTATAAACTTAAAGTTGGTAGCTTTGAAAACTTGATCCTTTGATCTCTGGAAATGATTAAATGAAGTCCTTTTCTAGCTGCAAAAGCTCACATGGATGTTATTTTGGACGGCTGACCACTTTGAGGCTTGACCTGTAATTTGATACTGCCACTTAATTGAAGAGGCATGTTTACCACGTTATATTGTAAATGTCAGAATCTTAGAAGATCTATACGTTAAGAAATCAGTCCTTCATGATAATTATTACGGGTCGGAGCTTATTGTTAACAAACTGGTATGTATGTATGTATGAAATTTTGATGTTCGATCATGCATGTTTGTAAAGACCCATGTATAAATGAGGGCTATTCTTTTCGTCGTCCCTTGCTTGTATTGTTTTTGTCCTACATATAACCGAGGATATTTATTGGATGAGGTTGAAAACGGAGTGGATACTGGTATAGCTGTATTCATTTTCATTTTCCTCTAACAGATACGGATATTGTTTGGATTTTAAAATGGATAACAATATTATGCAGAAAGAACACAGATATGAGTAAATCCGCATCTTTAAAACAAATATGAAAGCCTAAACCTTACTACTACGAGAAACGTAAAAAAGCAGGGATAGAATCTATTTATGGTATAGTATCACTTGTGCGTACTTTATGATATAGGTTTTGTATGAAACTGACATTTTCGGTACTTTTTAGTATCTCTTAGTTCAGAAGTTTCATGTAAAAATGGATATGAACATGAAACCTCTATTGGATAATATCCTAATAACCATTTTAATCCCTACTTATAGATACAATGGGTCTAATCAAAACTTATTTAATAATATAGAAAAAAAAATCCTAGAATATAGTTTTTTAAGTTCACACCCAATGAGAGTATGAGACTCTTCCAACTGCTTCTTTTTAAGTTCGCTCCATTGACAAATACGGTTTGCTTGCAGCAAACTTAAAAATAAAGGGTTGGAAGAGTCCCATACTTCCATTGGGTGTGAACTTAAAAAACTATATTCTAGGATTTTTTTTTCTATATTATTAAATAAGTTTTGATTAGACTCATTGTATCTATACATTTTCATATGAAGGATTCTTCCTCCTCACAAACTTGTTGGAGAAGTAGTCACTTTTGACTCAACGTATACTACAAATGAATATCTTCTATCATTTGCAACATTTTGTATGTGGTTTCTTTTCCAATAAGGATCACAATTCTTTTATATGGTTGTTTCAGAATATCATTGAATGTTTTGGTCATGCTCCTCTGACCATAATCACCTATCAAGACGCAACAATAGCACAAGGCATAAATGTCGTATTCAGTAACACTGTTACTGTCCATTGATAGTGCTTGTGACACGTAACAAAGAATATTGGCAAGAAGAATGATGGTACTCTCAGGAGGAACATTGTTGTTGAAGAGAACAAGGTAATTAATGATTCGGAGTCTATGGTAATGATGGAACAACACTACTAGCAAATGCACCTTGCAAAGCAATAAATGGTTGTTCTCAATGTATGAAATAAAAAGGTGGGTTCCAATCTTCGTGAACACAACCTTCTTCACAGGAATGAATTCCATACAGGGTGGTGAAGGTATGGCTGCCTTCCTGCAGATCACAATCACAAAATGAAATAGTCTCCTTCAATTCATAAGTCCTGGTTCTTGCATTAACGTACCAAAGGGAGAAAGAAAACAGATCAGACCATGAGACTCAACAAAAAAACTCCATAGATTAATTAGGACTACCCTCGAAATGGAGACTCAAATGATTGAAGTATATCCAAATCCATTATTTTATATGTTACAAAATGAACTTGTTAATTCTTTGTATTACATTACCACATTCATGGATGAGTAGAGTCACACACTATGATATTTGGAGGGCTGGGAGAAAGACATTGTACCAACTGCAGTTCGTAGTTGATGGAGGAGCAAAATGTAATTGCCATATGATGGAGCACAATGGTTTTCCATGCAGACACATCCTTGCTTTGTTGAAACATTTGAGAGTCATATGGCTAGCAGAGATATACATTCTGTAAAGATGGAAAAAGAACATTAGAGGATGGGATCGATATACCAATTTACAATACGAATTACACTGGAGTCAATGCACAAAGGTCTTGCGAGACGCCTGAGTTATGCAACAATGTCATAGACGTGGTGTTCTACAGCACCACATCATTTAAGAAAGTGAAGGAATTGATGAAGAAAGCTATGGAGCAACTACCTCTTTCTGCACCCCAAGGTGCTTCAGATTGTAGTAGGAAAATGACTCTCCCACTATTTAATGTATTAAATCCAATTAGAGTTAAAACCAAAGGACATGGAAATGGTGGTAGACCAAAGGGATCTACAAATCACATGAAACCACTGTCCAAGTTGAGAGCATAGACAAACAGGAGATGTTGTTCATGTAGGCATGTAAGACATGATGCTAGAACTAGTCCAGAAACCAATTACTCCGCACCATCTTGTAACAACAGCTGAACTACATCCTGATTTAAAAACAAACTAGTACTTAATTAGCCCTTAATTAATAAGATGATAATTCCCCTTCTCATCATGATCTTGAAGTGTATGTGCATCATACAAAGGGGAGATCAACCATAGTCAAGATTTCAACATTATGCGACTTTAGAATTTCAATAAACATTTATTTGAAAATAAAGTGTAACTCTTTATCTATTTCAATTTGTTTTCAATCATTTCCTAGTATTTTATTTCTTTTATTGTTCTACTATTTATTGAAACTGATGTATAATGTTCAAAAAAAAATTCTGTTAACAGGTTACAACTTTGCCAATTCAGATAAAATGACTTAAAAGGTGCATAATATACAACACTTGTATTATTTTTGCAAGTTCTTTCTTTCTTATGACTAAAATTTATTTTATTTCATTTCTTTTTGGCAACATAGGCACCTGTATGACAATGTCTCATTGTCACAGTGGCTAGAAGAACTTTAAACTCCCCACAGGTCGCGGGTTCGAATCCTGGAACATGCATACCGTTAACAAAAAAAAAAACATAGGCACCTGTATCACATGTTTCATACTTCAAGTACACATGTGCAAATTATATCTATCCAAACTGTGAAGTCTTCTGCTATTTCTGAACAATGATGACTGGAAAGAACCCTGGTAGAAGATTTTTTAGCTGTCCCAACAACAATGAAGGCAAGAAGCTATGCAATTTCTTCAAATGGTTTAATGAGATATACTACAATACCTTTGTAGTCTTTGGCACACTGGAATGAGGATCAGAATCAAACAGAATAGAATCAAAAAGGTGGATTAGAATGGGATTCTCATGTTTGGTACAAAAAAGTGAATATGGAAATTTTAACCTTTCCCAAGAGATAAGGAATTTGATTCTCATTCTATTGGGAATCATCCTCAAAAAAAAAATCCCTGATCCCAGACACAACTTGCCCTGATCCGAGGACGCCCTTGGGTACTCCCCTCCCTTGTCGACTCACAAGCCCTGATCCTAGATAGCCTCCCTCCTATGCCCTTTCCCTTGTCTACTAGCCTCCTCTTCGTGTCTCCTCTCTCAACGGCCTCCTTCTCGACTCTCCTCCGTGGTCCTCTCTCCTCTTCTACAGCCTTCCCTCCTCCTCCGTGGCACAACTTGTCTCCTCCATGGCCCTTTCTCCTCCTCTACGACACAACTTGCCCCCTCTATTGCCCTCTCTCCTCCTCTACGACCCTTCCTCCCTCCTATGTAGTCTTCTCTCCTCTATGGCCCTCTCTCTCGTATTTTCTTTGTCAATCCCTTTTCCTTTTTTTTTAGTCTTCTTTTCTTATGTTTTTTTTCTTTTGTATATGTCGTTTTTATTCTATTTTGAGGACAATCTATTGTAGTGTATTATGTATGTCTATATTAAGGACAATCTATTTTCTTTTTGTAGTGCTTTGATGCTTTGATACTTCTTTATTATTGCACATACATTTTTCTTCATTTTTTCTATTAATGCTTCGATGCTTTGAGGACAATCTATTGTAGTGTAGTGTTAATGCATGCTTTGATGTTTTGTACCATTAGACATTTTTCTGTTAATGCTTTGTTGCTTTGAGGAAAATCTATTTTCTTTTTGTTAATGCTTTGAAGACAATCTATTTTCTTTAGTTTAATGCTTTAATGCTTTGATCCAAAATAGAGATGCTAATTCAGATATGATTAACTAATCTATTGTGCATCTCTATTTCATGTAGTGTTTGTTCTTATTATTGTTATTGATTATAGTATTGTATATCATGGTTCACATCAATAAAAGTTTGGTAAGACAAAAAAGAGAGGAGAAATGTCATCTTATTTATCAACTTGTGGCTTAAGATATTACATATGGTTCTTTTTTTTTTTTGCGTCTTATTGGAATGTTAATTGAGTTACCTGAATTTCAAATCGAAAGACCTTTGTATTCAATGAACAAGACTTCCAAGTTTGCTAATTTATATTGATTAGTATATGCTAGTGATCGAAATTGTATGGAGCAAATTAGAATGGATAGATTTGTATTCAAGAAACTTTGTCGCATGTTTCAATCCATAAGAAATCTCAAAGCTACGAAGAATATTGATGTTGACGAACAGATTACTATATTTTTACATATTTTACCCTACCACGTCAAAAATAGGGTGATAAAACATAGATTTGGTCGGTCTAAAAAGAGCATTAGTAGACATTTCAATAACGTATTACATTCTATCATAATACTACAAAGTGAATTTTTGAAGAAACTAGACCCAACTCTTGAAGACTCTAGGAATGGCAAATAGAAGTGGTTCAAGGTTATAATATCTATGCCTAGATTATTCAGAAAAAAAATGTAATTAAATTAATGTAATCTAGATAATTAGCATAATAATGATATTATATTTCAAGCTCTCTCTATTATGGTAATTTGTCTCTAGTAATTCCCTTCCATGTGATATTTTGGACCGGTGTGTGTGCCACGTGTGTGTGTGTGGGACCAGTGTGGGGCCAGAGTCAACTCTGCACAATGTCCACTGCCCTTCACTGTGCTTGTTATAGTGACCCACAACCTTCCGCCATACCTCCTTCGTCGATTCATCGGTATTCTCGACAGTGTCGTCGACGATGGAGGACAAGGAGGCGGTGGGCATATAAGGGAGTAGGAGATAATGCTAGGAAGGGCATGCCGGAGGAAGAAGAGAAAAAAAAGAATCGGGGCAGAATTAGAGAGCCAGAGAGAGAGAGAAAGGAGAAAAGAAATTGTGGGTGTCCTTGGTGGAGGAAGCTCGTCTGAGGACCCTTGTGCCCAAAGGACGACGGGAGAGTGGGGGAAGATCATTTGGAGAAGTGGGATTACCGGAGTTCACTAGTAGTGTACGTGTCCTCCCTCTTCCCTTATCTGTCTATTTAAGTTAAAATTCTTGAGTTTATGTCATGATTAAGTGTGGAAAGCGTGAATGTGAGTGGATTAGAGTAGAACCATGGATGCATGATGATCTTGCGATTTTCCCATGATTTTACAGGTATTTATATTGAATTTTCGAGATGCTTGCTACAGTAGTGAGAAATGAGATGCAAGCCTTGTGATTTTTTTATCTTGAGATATATGCTATGGTTTTCGATGGCCAGTTTAATGATCAAAGAATGGCACATGTTGGAGGAATTAGTTGAGTGTGGACTGCAGAGATAGTCTAAGGGACCTGCTGGAGCTTGGATGGTGAATCTGTCTATTTGTCTGAGATTGTTGGAGCCAATTATGGTTGCTCAACAATTGGACCCTTTTGTGTGAGAGATCTGGGCTAAGCTTGAGGCGGGAGGAGTGCCTCACTTCTCTATTGGCACAAATGAAGGACTTAGATACGACCTACGCTTGTATGTACCCTAGGTGGAGGAAGTGAAATAGAGATCGTTGGATGAAGCCTATAGGTCTAGATACAATGTTCATCCAGGAAGCACTAAGATGTACAAGGACCTGAAACAAAATTTCTAGTGAGTTGGAGTGAACAAAGAGATTACTGAGCATGTGATGAGATGTGTAACTTGCCAAATGGTCAAGATAGAGTACCAGAAGCTTGGATGAATGCTGCAACCTTTGGATATTCCAGTATGAAAATGGAAGCATGTATCTATGTACTTTGTGACAGAACTACCTAGGACAAGGAAAAAGAGTGATGTGATTTGGGTGATTGTGGATTGACTCACAAAGTTCGAGTACTTCTTATCAATGAGGATAAATCTCCCATTACCACAGCTAGCAGGCCTGTATGTTGCTGAGATAGTCCGATTGCATGGAGTACCGGTGTTAATCGTATCTGACAAAGACATCAGGTTTATGTCAAGATTTTGGAGAGCATTACAGGAGGCCTTTGGCACCATACTGAATTTCAACACGACCTTCCATCCTCAAACTGATGAACAAACTGAGAGGATTATCCAAACTCTAGAGGATATGTTGAGGGCTTGTACTTTGGACTTCAGAGGGAGTTGGGAAGAACACTTGCCACTGATTAAGTTCGCCTACAATAATAGTTACCACTCCAGCATTGATATGGCACCATACAAGACACTGTATGGGAGATCCCATAGAACACTGAATTGTTGGGATGAAGTAGGCGAGAAATGGCTAGTGAGACTGGAGATTGTGTAGCAGTATGTGGATAAAGTGGATCTAATCAGAAAGAGACTGGTAGTTGTACAGAGTAGGAAAAGAAGTTATGCTGATCGGAGGCGCAGATCTTTGGAATTTGAGGTGGGAGACTTCGCCTTCCTAAAGTTATCATCAACCAAAGGTGTGGTGAGATTTGGGAAGTTGGGAAAGTTGAGTTCTCGCTATATTGGACCCTACAGGATCTCTAAGAGGGTCAGAGAAGTTGCCTATAGGTTGGATTTGCCTCCGGAGCTTTCAAGTGTGCATAGTGTGTTTCATGTCTCGATGGTGAGAACGTGCTTGGCCGATGCTTCCCAAGTGATTCCAATTTAGCTAGGAGAGCTACAGGAAGACTTGTCCATGGTGGAGGACACTGTGCAGATACTTGATAGGAAGGAACAGGTCATCAAGAACAAAGTAATTCCCCTTGTGCTGATTCAGTGGTAGCACCATGGCACGGAGGACGCTACTTGGGAATGAGAGGTGGACATACAATCCCTGTACCGCCACTTGTTTTATTAGCAGTGAATTTCAGGACAAAATTCATTTAAAGGGGGTAATATGTAATACTCAGGGTTGTAATTTGAAACAATATGTATTTTGATATTTGGAATTTAATATTAGTTGTTGTGCCCTGAGACTTGTTTCCTTATGATTATGGGAATGTGTGCTTATGTCCGAGTGGTTTGTGAATGATTTGTGTGGTTGGAGCTCTTGTTCTCTCTCTAGATCCTAGAAATAAGGCTCAAGTGAATAATGCAGGTGTAATTTGGTGGCGAAAATTAGTGACGAAAATTGGTGGCAAAAATTAGCGACGAGATGTCCAAACAGTAATATGTCAGAAAAAATAGTGAACGCCACTTGCCCTCTTGACGCTCATGTTTTTTGCTGATTTCTGCCTACATCACTGAGATCGCTTCATCCTGAGGGTTGCCTCTTTAACCAAGCTAGTCTTGTGGGTTTATAAACCCAAGGCCAGCCATCGTTGAGGAGGCAGAAACGAGAGAGAGAGAGGGAGGCAGAGAGGGAAACTGTGAGGAGTGAGCCATTGGAATTTCCACCATTGTTGAAGCCCACTGTCGTAGGAGGTCGTGACCAAGGGGCGGAGCACGTCGTGTGGATGCAGGGAAAGGCTCGCTGGAGGATGCCAGAAAGCTCACCGGAGTTGGGAATCGTCGACAATCTTCAACTGGGTACGCGTTTCCCTCCTTTGTTTGAATTCCTAGAAAGTTGCCTAAGTGTTTTTTGATGTGGTGAAGATCATGGAAGCATGAAATCGAGATTTGCATGTGGGAGGGATGATTTATGAGATTGCAGGGATTTACATTTAGGTTTTTGAAGAAATATGAAGGATTTATGAAAATAAATAGAAATCATGTTAATCTTATGTTTTGATGGTGTTAAATGATGTTTATGCATGCTCTTGATGTTCCTAAATGATCCCAGTGATTTTTATGAATTTTTATGGTATTTTCAGTGATTTCCCTGCATTTCCAGTGATGGGTTCCGTTTGAGTTTTCTGAACTGACCATATAAGAGTCAAGCAGTTTTCACTAGCGAGAATCACTAGTGGATCTCACTAGTGAAAATCGTTGGCGGATCTCACTGGTGAAAATAGCTAGCGGATCCAGGTGGCGATTTTGACTGGTAAAAATGGCCAACAAATTTGGTGTTTCTAGTAACTGTGTTTTGATTTAAATGCAAATGAATCTTGTTGTTACATGTGGACTAATGAACCATTAAATGCATGAGATTATGAGAACCACGATTGTATAAGTAAATGTGAAATAAAGTATGATGAAGATAATTTCCTAAAATGTGTAGGAAATACCTAGAAATGATCATGAGACAATAAATGTACATAATGGTTAGTGAGAACCATAAATTTGGCAAAATAATGCTTGAGGAGAATAAATGCTATGCTTTGATGATGAGCTTTGAGAAAGAGATTTTAAAAGAGTTTTAAACGAAGCCGCATTTGTTTTGAAAGATTTACTAAATTTTGTAGGAACCACATAAGAGCCGATTGGCTGTACTGACAAGGGGTAGTAAGACCTTTGAGTAGTCGGGGATGGGCCAAGGTTGTGGTTGTCGAGTTGGTCAGAGGAGAGAGCTTCGCGATTGTGTATTGTTGTAGTACTGTAGGACCTGAGAGACGATAAACTAGGGGTTCCCTCAGTGTAGGTGTTGGTCAGGCATGAGGTTGGAGTCCCTAGGTACTCGAATACCCAGGGGTGTCATAGAGGAGACACACTCCGTGCAAGTACCAATGAGGGTACGCTACTTGAAGGCTGCAGCTGGGGCAGTTGAACTTCTATGCGGGATGGTTCACCGTGGCACTACAGTGTGACAAGGATGGAGCCTCGCCAACTGCTTGTGGCCAAGTCAGTCACCTATGGCCAAGGTGATACGACAGGTTTTGAGATCGATTGAGATTTGTGCTTTTGCTGGTTCCAGCCTTGTTTTGTTGTGACTTGAGATAAGGAATGAATTGTGTTTTGGGCTGGAATCCAGATAAGAAAAATGGCTTCCTGAAATGCATAAAGTGATTTGAAAATGAGCATGAGATTTTAAAGAAATTGGCAAAAGAGTTTTGAAAAGTCATGATTTATAAATGATTTTTCTTTGACTACGTGTGTTGGTTTTTCGAGAACCGTGTTTTTTCTCGTGGCTTTGATAGTGGTCTAGGTTTGCCAACTTGGTGTGTGCTTTAAGGCGTGTACTAGGCGACGTTGATGTCACTCACGTGTGGTTTTAAATTGTTTTGGTTTCAGGTGCAAAGATGGAGGTGCAGCCATACTCTGGTGCGAATTTCAGAGTCACTTACCCCCACACAGGTATGGATTATGATTTGAAGTTATTTAATTATTCATTCCTGTTAAATTAGATTTAAATAAATTATTTGCATAGTTTCTGTACTATTATGTAGCACTGGGGCATTACAAAACTTGTCCCAAATAGATATAGACTTGGCATGCTAGAATATATTTTTATGTAGAATTTGTGGCTCGTTGGAAAGGGGTCCATCGGAGGTCCCAATTCCGGCAAACAAAAGAGTTAAGGTTTGGGGAAGAATTCAAAAAATGGGAAAATCAATATACCGAATAAAAATCAGTATGCCGTTTTTCTGTCAGTTTTCAGTTCGGAACCCTGTTTCAGTAGACAAAAATGTTCTGGTTTTCTGTTCCAGGAGATTTCGGTCGACCACAATGTTTCGATCGATCGAACCAGGGAAATTTGAAGGACCATTCAGTCGACTGATCTAAGCGTCTGGGCCTAATTCAGTCTGCCATTTTGGTCCGGTCTACTGAATCCGACCCTAGAGCGAAGTACAAGTGATTTTAATAAAGATGATTATGAATAGATTTTGATGCCTAATTGCGATGTTTTGGCATAATGTTTAGAAGGAACTTCATAGAGATTTATAAGAGAGATTTTAGAAGAAAAGAACAGTTTTACAGAAAAGATCCCCATAATGGGAAAGATTTAGAATAAAGATTTCAAAGAAAAGATGCATGTTTCAGAATAAGATTTCTAGAGTTGACTTTGGTTAGTGAGACTGGGTGTCATGCCTTGAACCCAGGTACGCTACCTAAATCATAGTATCACAAGCAATAACTATAATTAAAGTATTAATTAAACCACTGTAACTAACTAAGGCTCATGTCAAGGAATAATGTGTGAGTAGTGGCTCCTACACCGGCATGGGAACTAGACCACACCACCTGCACTTGAAACCAAACAAAGCACGCGTAAGTGACATCCTAGTCACCCAGTACGCGCCCCACACAAAAAATCACTGCAAAATAGTGAGAAAACACAAGCCTAAACTAATACAAAACGTGGTTCTCACAAATCTATTTCAAAACATCATTTCTTTTTAAAATATTTGGAATCTCTATCCAAAACATGCCTTTTTCAAAAGTTCGCATTCTCTTTTCAATTCATGCATTTTTAAACCTTTTTATTCACTTTGAGAAATCCACATTCTCGACCAGATCTAGCCTAAAACATAGGACCTCACAGGGTTCAAAACAAAATCATATACATTGGCTGGCAACTAGTTAAAACATGATACGTATTCCTTGCTAGAATCTAAAGACAAAACACACGTCTCATTCTAGCTAAAATCACACATTTTATTTCCACTTTTCTTATTAGTGTTACCATGATCAAAAGTAACTAGGCACACAAGTAGTAGGTGAGGACACCATTTCTCCTAGCTCCCTGCACTACCACGTAAAGTTTCCCATGTGGGAGGACACTGCCTCGACCAATAGGCCTCAATTTCAATTCATATGCACGGGGATTTGTCTTTTTTTAACGTCCCATCGGTGACCAGAACACTTGGTTCATATACCTAGGCTTAGCCTACACTATCTCAAGCTCGGTGACTACAGTCGTATCTGATAATTGATATCTCATAAATTTACCGACACCAACCTCTCGTGGTCCCACACTGGCAACCACGGTTGTATCTGACAATCAGTTCCATTGGAGTATCATTCTCCTACTACATTGTCGACACCAAATCCTTATGGCTCCAGAACACACTATCATGTATTTTTCAAAACTCTTGGGTTTTTTTCTTTTCAAAACCATTATTTATTCTCTTTTCTTTGCAGGGGATCATTCCAAAGCAAACATGACCCTCCATTTGGGTCCCAGGCTCAAAAAAAGTATGCACTTATATTCATTATTGGGTCTCATGCCCAAAAACCACATTAAACCAAACACTTATCAATTTCTTTCTTTTTTTTGGGGCCTCAAGCCCAAAATCACATTCAATTTCATTTATTGAATTCTATATTCCTCC
Source organism: Posidonia australis (assembly GCA_024699735.1). Classification (NCBI taxonomy): domain Eukaryota; kingdom Viridiplantae; phylum Streptophyta; class Magnoliopsida; order Alismatales; family Posidoniaceae; genus Posidonia; species Posidonia australis. The sequence goes on along the minus strand of JAMKQA010008011.1, from coordinate 3,142 downwards.
ATGTCATCCACATGGGCAAAACTTCATTAATACATGCTCATTATCCATTCAAAACCATTTATTTCCATTTTTCATCATCATTATTTCATATAGATCAGGGGTTAGGTTTGGTAAACTGAATCAGATCGGTATACCAAACTAGGCATCAAACACCTAGAACGATCGATCGAATTTGGGATTCGGTCAACCGAAAATCCCTATTTTGGTCGACCGAAACACCTTCGGTCAATCAAAATCCCCTGAAACGGAAGATTGGACATTTTCGATCTATCGAATTAGGGTCTCTAGTCGAATATTGATAGAAAAATGGTATATTGATCCAAAATCGGCATATTGAAATTCTTGATTTCAGTAAACTTCCCCTATGCCCTACCCATTCGTTTGCCGAAATTGAGACCTCCAACGGACCCATCAAACACATACAAAAAATTACACATTAAATATGAGGTGTAGACCTCCGAGTTTACTTCAAAACCCCTCAAACCATTTACAAATCCATTAAGCATGATGTTCTAAATAAAATCATAAAGGCAAGGGACTCATTTTGCAACACTGTAGCATACATACAATATTCTACCAAAAACCCTTGAAAATCATACAACCTAGCATAATCTCTACACATTCATGCCAATCAACACATTTCCATCATTCCTACTATTTTTTCATGATTTATCATGCATTTTTGCCATTTTTATGCCATTAGTCCATTGACTCAAGACCAAAGGAAAAGGAGGAAGGGTGGAGGTTGCGTACCTTGTTCAGCCCTCTGGGGACCCTCTTGCACACTGGCGAGCCTCCTAACGCCTCGGCACAGCTTCTCCCATCGGCGAACCACACATACAAGGCTCCTCTCCTCCGGCTTGCACACCCCTCTCTTCGGCACACACCTCTGGCCTCACAGTCTCTCTCTAGCTGGGGTTTTCTCTTGCCCCGATTGTGCCCTCCTGTCATCTCTTCTGGCCGTCTTAAGCCTGTCCCACCCGGTCGCCTCCACAAATCTCGCCAGTCACCACCCCACTAGGTTGGGTGAGGAGGAGGCGAGACGACATGATTACCATGTAGGGAGCACGAGCTGTGGAAGGGGAAAAGGAGAAAGAGGAAGAAGACAAGCACACAGATCGAGGAGCACTATGCTCAGGCTGACCAAGATCTAACCTAGGTCCCACACACATGGCACCTCACTAGAAACACAATCAAGGACCAACATTCAGCCACACACACACACACACAAAGACACACAACCATACCAAAATACCAAATTATTCATTAATAAACCATTTATACTATTACGATTAATGACATGGTTTACAATTAAAATTAGATAATCAGGCCCAAGTGTCACACTGGGTGCCTAGAGAAAGGTATTGAATGGACCGGGAGAGATAACCCGTGAGCTCTAACACCAAGAAAGAAAAGGGCATTAGGAAACGCATCCTCGTGCATAGAGAAAATAGTGAGAGCCTATGGGCTCCGAGGGGCCCAAGGAGCCTAAGAGTGCAGCCTATTGGCCTAGGTAAACGGTGGAATGCCCAGCATGGGGACTTTCACTGTGGTAGTGTAGGAGGTTGAGACTTGTGCCTCTCCCTCCATTTGTGGCCAGGTCATCCTTGATCAAGGTGGCACCAGAAAAGAAATGAGTTTTCAGATTTAAGACTTAGAAATGAGATTTAAGCTAGAATTGAGCTGTGTTTTGGCTTCTGTGTTTTAGCTAGAGTCTAGTTGAGACGTGATTAATGTTTTAGGGCTAGTCTAGCCAAGATTTGCTTTTAGTCAGATTCGAGATTTTGTTTTAGGTTGGTGTCTAGTCCCAGAGATGTTTTCCAGAAATGCATTAGATTAGTGCATGAGTTTTATAACAAAAAGAAAGATTTTAAAACAACATGATTTATTGAGTTTTCCCTTAAATGAATTTCCAAAATTTTTAATAAGAGATTTATTCAGAATTTTGGTTCTAGAGGGAACCCAGCTTAGAATTTTTTCAGAAAAGTCTACAAAAGCTTTGGAAAATCTAGAATTTAGTTATAGGTGTTTTTCTGTGATGTTTTCTTGTGGACGCATATTGAGTGACTTAGAAGTCACTCACGCATGTTTTACCTTGTTTGTTTTTAGGTGCTTTTGGAGTGCAGTCTAATCCAGTGTTCTAAGACAGGAGCCACTATTCGTACACACAGGTTCTGGGCAGTTTATAGTTAAATTTCTTTCTAAGTGCATTAATTTTAGAATAGTAACTTAACTTTTATAGTGCCCGGTTCGGGGACATTACAGAGTGGTATCAGAGCACTAGGTTGCACTAAGAACACTAGTTTGGTGGTGTCCGAGTTAGTGGCTCCGTAAGATTGCACAAGAAAGAGAGAGAGTGAGTTGCACCTGATATGTGTGTGTGTTTTATGCTGGCACCGCGATGTGGAGAGGCCGAGGTAGGACCTCAACGTCAGGATCTGACGTAAAGCAGGGCGGAGGCACCTGGCGAGACATGAGGCATGAGCTGGGTGAGATGATGAGAGGAATTGTTTAGTCCTTAGGAGGAAGCCACAAAGACGACTCCAAGGGTGATCCATGGATAAAATAGTTCTACTAGTTGGGTGCGCCAACCCTGGACGAGCGCGGACAACCAGAGGAGTGTGAGGCATGGCTCTGAGATGTGGAAAAGATACTGGAGGCCATGGAGTGTCCCACAGAGAAGTGGGTTCGGCTTGCCACGTTCCAGCTCAGAGGTGATGTCGACCCGTGGTGGAGGTCTACACGTCACATTAAGTTCTCCAATTAGGACCTGCTGATGATCACCTGAGAAGAGTTTCAGGAAGTGTAACCATGTCGGCGAGGAGATTCCGCAAAAAGATGCGAAATCGGTCGGCAAAAATCACATCAAAAAAGCAAAATAAAATGCAAAATGCAGGAGTCGCCACCTAGTCTATTATGGAAGACGAGGAAAACCATAAACATGAAAAAACATGCAAACAATAAAAAGAAAGGTCTACGAAAACCAGAAATGCGGGTAAGGATCCTTGTTACGCATGAGGAAGGTGTTAGGCACCCTCGTACGCCCAATAAAATCGGTCTTCTATGATTTCTCCAATGAAATGTTGGCTTTTCAGTCTTTTACTATATACGCCCGAGGGCGATATGCCATGCCATGTTAAGT
>JAMKQA010008010.1:0-17122 GCA_024699735.1 Posidonia australis | reverse complement strand
TTTTTCTGCTACAAATGGATCAGACAAGTGGAACAGTCGATCTCAGGGGATTTCCCTGTCTTGGCGGAGTTCACAGGAAGTGACATTGATGATGACCAAGTGTTGGTATTCAGCCACCAGATATATTGTTAGTGGTGACTGGTGATGCAGGAAGATATTGATGAATGATGTGGATAGTAGTATTGTAGATAGATAGATAATAAGCAAATAAATAAGATGGATCCTATGGGTGCGGTGAGGGAAATATAGTGCTTGCTTTAAGATTATTATATAGGTAAGTATAATAATTTCTTCCGACGAAAATGGCTGATATACACACACAGACAATGGGCCAAAAAGTAGTAAGCAAATGCCAATCTGAATGAAATTGGAAATTCTTGAAACATCAAAATTACCTTCAATTTACAACTAGAAAGCAAGAAACAGTATTTGAGATTTTGAGTTCATGGATTGTAGAAAGACACAAGATCCTATAGAGAACAAATTACAAACGATATCAGCAATGTTAATATTAAGCAAAGCTGCAAAGGGAACATGAATTGGGAATAGAGTGTGACTTACATATAACATTTATTAAAGCACTACTAAAGAACACAAATATCTGTACATTGTGGGAACCCTACATATATCTTCAGCCTAAATTATCTCAAATAATTTTCAGGTGAAAACCCTCTATAATAGAATGCACTCTTTTGTGTCTTCACAACAAGATGGACGACAACACAAAGTTATCAAAGCAACGCAGCACCACAGTATCAAAAGCGTATTATGTGGTTTTGGAGTCAAGAACACTGGTAGCTTGGTATAAACAAATAAATATATGTCCACCAGTTGTACATGCGCAAACCATTGGAAAATACTCTAACATCCACCATGTCTCCAGTAGGTAGTCCTGATAAACTTGCTGCTGTTACTCAAACCTTGAAACTGCAACTTCATAATTTAATTGCTTCCATGACGTCCTCAAGAATCACTCCTAGATCGTCTTTTCTTTGAATTACCCTGTGGATATGACAATTATGTTAACAAAAAAACCCATGGCAAGCATAAATCATAGGTCTTGGTAAAACACAAGAATTTTATAACACCTGGTACATGCAAAGTCACGAGGAAAAACTGACATCAATTAATATGGCTTCAACAAACAAACTCAAACTCATTATCTTCAAATACTGCTGAATACCATCAAAGTGGATATTTTGTTGTGTTAATCTAGCATTTCCTATTGCTGAATACCATAAGATGAATCGTTTGTTATTTAATTTAGCATTTTTCTGTTTAAACATAGTGAGTTAAAATGTAAGCTAAATAGTTAGTGGGCTCGTTTATTTCAGATTCTGGATGACTATAGCTCTACTAGTGGTAAGTGGCTTCTGATCACATATGACTAACTACACCTCAAATGGCATGTGGAGAAGCTTTCTGTAATAAAGTTAATGGTAGGTTTAAACATATGCTTGACGAAGATCTACATCAAATGTCTAACAACATACCTTAGACGATGGAGGAGGTAGTGACGCACGACGGGTGGCTTTTCCAGAATTTGATAGTTGTCGGATCTCTTGAAGTTGGAATGCTATTTCCTGTAAGAGTTGCAACTGGAGGTTCTCCTTCTGCATCTGATCCACAGGTAAGTTCAATTTTTGTCTACCTTGTTGGACAATCCTGAGCCTTTCCTTCAGGCCTTCAACTTCACTTTCAAGCTTTGTTCTTTCACTATTGACTAAAGACATTGAACTCCCGCTTGGATTAAAAGATGAGTCCACCATGGGAAGTGGACCATCCAACAAGCACACACTTGCTGAGTCTGATCTATATCTTCGGATGTTCTGTTCTCCTGCTGTCCAGCTTGTACTTGAATGATCACTCATAGTTTCGATATTCCTGATGCCATAAGAATCATTAGGTGGAAGATAACAATCCTGAGAATTAACAATATCACTAGCCATCCAAGAGATTTTTCTCTTTCCATCTCCTTCTCTACTCAATAATATCTGATCATTAATGACATGCACATCAAGAGTTCTTGATTCAGGCACCAAATGAGAAGAGTCGTCATTATTCTTCTTAACTATACCATCATGTTGAAATCTGACTTCAACCTTGTTACAATTCTCTTCAATCCCTCCGTCAGCCAACAAAGGAACCTTGTTATCAAACCCATGTTCATGAGACTTGTCAAGCTTAAACACGTTGGAAACATGATTAATTTTGGTAATCTGGCTTCGCACATCAGATGCATACACATCAACAGACACGATGCCTTTCTCTTGAAAATCCATGTTGTCCTCATCAGCATTCATAGGCAGCCCAAGATGACGGCTATCAAAAGTTTCAGCCCCCTCATTACCATCATGCAATAAAGAGCAAGAAACTTCAGTCAAGTCTAGTGGTAGTTTCTCCGTCCCATCAGCGAAGGAACTGGTCTGATCCATATTCTCGTTGCCATATTTTGTTGGTTCTTTCTTTTTATTAGATTCAGAGATTTGTTGCAGCATCTCTAAAGGGTCCCCTTCTAACTCAAATGAAGAATGACACATACGTCCTGTCAAACCCACCATCTCATGATCCTCATTAAACACATGTTGCATATTAGTTTCAGTCTCACCAGAGGAAACCATCTTCTCCCGAAGCATCTCGACCTCCTTCCTCACAACATACAACTCCCTCTCTTGCATCACAATGATCTCCTTCAAAATCACCATCTCCTCCTCATCATATGTTGCCTTTTCTTCTATCAACCTCTGGTACTGTTTAGCATTCATCTCTATCGTCGCCTTCTCCTTCTGTAACCGCTCTATCATCGCCATGGCTTCGTCTGCAGCAGTAGCGGCAGCGCTTCTCTCTTTCTCCAGCTCAAGATAAAGAGCAGAACGCCCTGATTGCTCTTCTTCAAGCGCGCGTTCCAAAACCCGGATAGTCTCCGCCTCACTTCTATCCAACCTCTTCAAATCATTCTTCTCCAACAAACCATCAAAGTTACAATCACCATCAGTCCCAGAATTTTCCACATCACCTGCAAAAAGAAAAATTTTCACAAATGCTTACACCATATGGCAAAAGAGAACAAACCCAATTTGCTTATGGATTGAATTGAATCATAAAAACACCAAAAGCCAATTCACAAAAATGTTAGAGAAGTTCCAAAATCTAGTTTTTATGCCTGAATCGCATTGCAAAACTCACCTGGAAGAAGTGGGAGGTGATCTCTGGATGGTGCCAAATCCTGAGGAGAAGGTGATCGATTCGATTCCCGCCAATCCAACTGGGGAGGAGGAGAATGAGTAAAAGACGTAATCGACAAAGATTTCATCTTTTCCACCTCAAGACTTCTCCTACAGCCCGTCCTCATCTCTTTCGACCCGAACCCACTTCCCCTCCTCCCACTCCCCTGCAACCCCTCCTCCTCGCTCCCCGACCCCAAATACCCATCAGACCCCACCTCCTTCTCCGACCCACGGAGCAGAACCACATCACCACCAACCACGGACCCACAATTCACCTCCTCCAAGATTCGACCTTCCTCACCACCCACGTCGCACCTCCGGAAGGGGAACCGGGTGAGGGAGGAGACCTGGACGGAGGCGATGGCTCGAGGTGGGGATTGGAGGAGGAAGGTGTGGAAGTGGGGGCAGGGGAGGTGGAGGCCGAAGATGGAGAGGAAGTGGGCGGCGAGGAAGGAGAGCGCGGAGCAGCAGAGGAGGAGGTAGGCTATTGCCAGGTCGAGAAAGGCAGCGACCAGAGTGGAAAGCGTCCATCTTGGGCCTCCACTGCAACAATCCATTGATGGGTTCGCTTCTTCTTCCTCTTCTCCTCCTCCTCCTTTTTGAGCTCTGCTCTTTTCTCTCTGTTTCTGTTTTTTCTGCTGCTTTTTTGCATTTTGAGTACTCGAATTTTATATGAATTGGAGGAAGAACTTGGATACTTTTTTTTTTACTGGACTTTGCTATTGGAAGCTAGTGATTTATCCTATTTCTTTTAGCCGGTTATTATCCTAGAAACTGTTCTTGAGTTGTTCAAATAGTTGGTATTTTTAGTGTGGAGTTTAGTTTTTAGTTTTTCATTTTTCCTTGTTTTAGTATTCTAGAAGGATTTTGACTATTTGAAAGTTCTAAGATGATTGTTAAAGTTGAGGTTTAGATAAAAAGTTACTCAGATTCAGGAAGAAATTTAAGTATTAGCCAATTTTAGAAAAAGATGATCAGGAGATTAAGTGTAGATTGTAAGTATAGTTGGAATAATACTTCTATTTCTGGTTCAGATTCTAACAAAAACTTTTTTATATTAAGAAGAACCTTAACCAAACCAAAAAATAGAATAACTTATTTGTAGAAGTCTAACATGACAGAAACCAAATATTAAGTTAAGTAAACTTCTAATAAGAAATCCCTTGATTTTTTTTTAAAAAAACTCGAGGGGCAAGCGCAAGTTTCGATAGAGTTAGGGTGGCAACTTGTATTTCCCACCCTCTGGAGGTTCTCTGTGTGCTGGGGAAGAAGTTAATGCAGAACGCAAATAATGGATGGACATGGGTCTTTCTGGCCAGGTCGGCTTTGTGGGTCCCGCGAAGTATGGATCTCGTGCGCATCCAACGGGTATGGAGCTCCAGATTTTGACCTGGATCTTGTAACTAGACCATGGGGGCCCGTGAAAGTAGCCCTAGAGTTTGATCCCCATCAGCGGCAAAGAAAGAACCAAGAACTTATGGACGCCCAACAATCACTAACAAGCACCAGCTTGGGACCAACAAGGTTGAAAGAAGATGCAAAGACTGAGATGTCAAAGAAAGTGTGAGGGTGCCAGAATATGCATTAATAACTATTTCAGAGCTACAAGAAAAATACATAAAAAGTGTGTGAATTAGTAGAAAATGAACAAACAACTCTTTCTTTTTCCCTTCTTTCAACATTATAACATTGACTATGGGGAAAACATTGGTTCCCCCACGGAACCAATCATTCGGCTACTTGAATAAGAGCTGAGCCTTGTTGTTGCATAAACACTTGTATTGTCAGCTCTGATTTAGTTTAGCTGTACCAAGGAGGCTGCCAATTTTTGTGCAGGATATACTATTTTAAGATGACCTTGGTTTCAGCAGCATACCTTTGACATGGTATCATAATCTGAAATGAAAGGTTTGCCATCTCAAGTGCATGAACGCCAGTGAACTGATATGCATGTGTCTTACAAGACTAGTCGGCATGATCACGGCGCATGAAAAGAAATAATGCTGTTGAAGCTGCCACAAGGTATGGGAACACCGTCCAGATGCCCTGCATGTATTAGTGCATTTCAGCAAAAACACTGACATCACGAAGCTCTATTAATCTATTGGAATCCGTGAGGTGCTGGATATTTATATTACCACAGCTGTTGCAACACTGGCAAGGGCTACCATGGGATGCTCTCTCAATAAGAATCCAATTGCCAGCTGATTGGAGAGAAAACAGGAGCACGTGTTTTGAGAACAAATGGGCATTTTTTTTGTAAAGAAACAGCAATGGGTTTTCAATTGCATAGTGCATAGCTAAATATAACAAAGATTACGATTGTGGTTTCTCTATTAGATTGTGGACTATGTCCAAGATAAATCCCATACAATGAAAACAAATGAAAGTTCATCAACTAATATCTCTGTACTCAGTCATTGCATCCTTGTTTTGTTTGTTCAATAAGCATGAATGAGTGCATACATGAAACAAATGGTTTACTCTAGAAAACAAGCACAAGTATTTGTATCTACACGATTGCTTTTACTGAAATATATTAATGTTAAAAATATTCATCATGTAAACATAAACAATGATTAATAAAGAATCCAAAATGGTGGACTGATTACCTGAATTGAAAGAGTGATGAGGCCACCACAACAGACACCAGCAAAGAAGCAATCTGCAGATATACCCTGCATTATCAACAGCAAAATTAACCAAGGCAGGTGAAGGTTGATCACAAAGCATTAAATTCATTCCAGAATTATTATTTACACCAGCCACCAAGTAAAATGCTTATGCTTTATTCAAATTGATGTCCAGAGACAAAATTGAGTACTTGTCAAATATCACATAAAAAAAGCAGCAGTAAACAGTTATCTACCACCTTAGAAGAGCAATTTTTCCTTACAGATTAGATTATATGATTTAATGTTTTTGAAATTTGCTTGTTAAACTTTAGAATATTTATTTCATTCAGGCATCAACATTATTCAAAAACGCTTGGTGTGATATACTGTGTCATTTCTTGTAGAATCCTAATCCTGTATTTTAAAATTCACCTCTCTTAGCCCAACCAACCAACACAACACAAATATCATCTTTGTAAAGAACAATACCCTTTAACTATAGGCTGTAAACCATTAAAATGATTTTTTGGTAAAAATCTTGTTACTGTATTGCTGGGGTACAATCATTGTAGGTTGCTATCCTGTAAGTAACATGAAATAAATTGAAACAAAATTGATTACAAATATCATCCTAGATTCCTATGGTTATGGTTACATTTTAGTTTGAGCAAGAGTTCAATGAAATGATATGGAAGTACCCACTATGTACAGAGTAGAGACACATGAGGATAATATTACAATGAAATGACAAATATTATTGGCTACAATCTAAACAAATTTCCTGAATATAAACCCAAAATACAAATAGCATTCCAACTTATATCAGGAGAGGATTACTAACACATGCACCAGCCATAAATGCTGTTGGATTTCTGATTCCAATTGAAAAGCGTTCAACTGCAAAACAGGAGAAGGTAAAGATTTATCAAAGTGCTGATACACTAACTTTTTGCTTACATAAAACGAGGAACCTAGTTAGATATGCAATAATAGCATATGGATAATGGCAAAAAGTTTATTATATGCAAAGAAAATTTACTGAATCCATTATAAATTGAGACTCCTTCAGGATGGATAAGGAAAAAGAAACTAAACTTTGTGCATGCACACTGTATTTCTTTACGTCCTGCTCAGAGAACATTGTTTCAATGGTTAATTAGTCATCATCCATGAGCCCACAAGTCACTGTTGCATATTAATCTAGTTTACAACCATAAAAAATGCTAACAGTATATAGTGGTAATGTCAAATAAAATTGAAAAAGCATCTTCACAACAGCAAATATAGAGCAGGCCCAAACGTAAGTATGACTATGTTTTACATTATTATCGGAGTCTTACCAAAAATGGCACATGGAATTCACCCCCATAAAAAAGGAGCATTATGGCATATTTGGTGCAGATCTAAAAAACTATATGATTTCAAGATTTGAAAGGGTATGTATTATGTAATCTATACAAAATAAAGCATAGCTCATTTGGCACGTAAATATTAGTCCAATTGGGGAGTTACGGATTCAAATTCCAATAAGTGTAGAACTTTATGAAAAAAATGAAAGTATTATGTAAACTATAGCTTTCCAAACTTATAAAAGCTGTTTGAGTTCTTGTAAAATACTTAAACTAAAACCAATTAACCACATAAAAACTAAGTTTGAATGACAAGGTAGGATTTCATTTCTGAATCCTTTTATTTTAGAAAGAGCTAGGACTGGAGTGGACATGTATATATGTCTGAATTGGGGCCTGGAGGTTTATGCAAACACTTGTGTAATTGTTAAATCCCATTTTAAAACAAAAGATTTTAAAGTATATGTTCAAAACAATAATTCCGGGTGGCAAAACAGCAGTATATAAGGGAGGATCCAGTTCAACAACATAAATCTTATATGTGTGCACGCTCATGATTATGAGTGATGTATATATGAGTTGGTAAACCCAAAACCAAGATCATATATCTAATATGAGCTGTTTCTAACAATTAAACCCAATATCAAGTATAACACTTCAAGATTTAGTCTTACATTATTTAGAAAAAGAAGTGAGTGAGGTTAAATAAAGATTAGGATCAACTACCATATTAACTTCAACATAAGTATTTTAAACTCGATTATTAGATCTGAGGTTGTGATGGGTTAATTAGACGTAAATCGTTACACAAGGCCATTTAGTGTTCAAGAGTGAGAGGAGTCATGGATCAACTCAGAAATAAGTAGGTCTAGAAAAAGAAAAAAGGATTTAAAAGGATTGATGTTAGATTGATCATCAGGAGCATATATGACAAGAATGACTGAAGAAGGACAATATTTTTACATTTTTCTCATCCTGTATCTTTGACTTACCAAAGCCAATCAAGTTACCATATTTCTGCACAAGCCGGGTGATGCTTACTACTTTGTCTTTACCAACTCCAATCTACAAACAGAAGTAGCAAGGACATACGTTAATACTAATAAAATAACAACCTTGCCGACCTCAATTTGTCGACTTATTTTGTGACAACAACAATATACGGGTTCCCATAAATATTTGTCAGCAAGCTACACACCTTGGAACAAATATCTTCTGATGCCTTGGTCTGCCTGAAGAACTTTCCAAGGTAAAATGGTACCATATCACTTATACAAACTCCCCTGAAAATGATTGCTACTTTTATTAACATTAACAAAATATGTTGACTGGTGTGTGATAAAAATATTTCTGACTCCCATACATGATAGGATTGCAGTTCAAAGCTGAGCAATGAGTATAACTAAAATATCCTAGATGTTGAAATATTGCATAGTGATCAAATCAAGTATAATATGAACCAGAACAAATTCACATACATATGATCAGATATTAATTCAAATATTTGAGAAAAATTCTTAAACTTCAAAAACCAAACCAACTCAAGCTGATGCAAATTATTATTCACTAAAATGACATTTTAGCTTCATGAATGAGATACAACCAGCTGAACCTAAATCAAAGTCATACTAGAAGTAATTTTGCTAAATCAAAAAGCCCATCATGCTCTCTGCATGAGTTTTTCTACATCAGGTCGATATAAAATACGATGATCATTTTTCCATCCAAACTTCAAAAATGATAAAGTCCTTTGGCATAATCTATAATGCAAACATAAATTTACTAAATGAAGAAATTACCAGTAAACCCAAAGCACAGTAGAAATGATATATGGAGCATTGCTTGAAAATGACTGGGAAAACAAACTCCAAGTTCCATCGAGAGTTAGCTTTCGAGCTAAAGATATGCCAACCTATATCACATAATATGAACCAAACTCTTCCGTGATGACTTGGGGACCACAAAGTACAACCACAAATATAAATAATTAGACAACCTCTTAGCAAACAGCATTTATGAAAAAACAATATCCAGAAACATATACGTAGAGGGTACCGGTACAGAGGACAGACCCAAACATTTAGCGCCTCTTCACTGATGAAAAGTCCACATCCAGCAGCCATGAGCAACCAAAAGTAGACCCAACTGCAATACATTTTCCATGAATTATTGTCCATATGTGTCTTGGTATTCAACCCAAAGTTGAAGACTCCCAAATGAAAAACCAAAATCGTCAAATGCATTTACCTGGAATGTAGACCTATCATATCATGCAAAAAAAACTAGCATTGGCATCAGAAATGTTAAGCAGTAATGAAGTGCATACCCTGGGGTATACTCCGGGAGAACAATGTTGTATCCAAATAGTGTAAATGTGAAGCCAACAGCAGATGTTGGTGTACCCGAACTCTCAACAATAACTGGGAATCTAAATGATGAACCTGGATTTTGCCACTTAAGGAGGCTGGATGCGACTGTTATGGTGGCAGCTATGCCCAGCACAATTGCCAATTTTGCAAGAAATGAAATCCTTGGACCACTTGCTTGAATTTTTGTTTCCCCAAGAATCTCAGTAACATCATTTTCATCAGAAGGAGAAATCCCAGATGTTGAAGCTCTTGCAATTCCAGCATCATGATAATGAATCTCCTTCACACTGTTATTGAAATCTAAATTAGTCTTGGACAGGAGCTAGAATTAAACAAAAGGTCAGCTAGCCTCCATAGGAACAAGGCTAATGTTTCAAATTTCGATATCAAGCATATCCAAACACCTACTTTAGTATCTAAAAATTAGAACATTTGATTAACTAGATAAAACAAACCGCTACATGTGTATAGAAACAAATGCTACTAGGGGAGGACCATGCATCAACTAGAAATAAATATCTAAACTAAGATGCTCCTGAAGTTTACCTGGATTGCTCAATCATAACACATGGATTACTTAGCCAAATAAAATTAACTCAGAAGGCTAATTGACTTTGGATGTCCCAACAATGACAAGTACTGAAACACATCCAGCACCAGATGCAAATACTTAAAGATACATCTACCAATCTCGTCGTTTCAGTACTCAATAGCATGATAGACCAAAACTCTTAGTTCCCTTTTTTTTTTTTTTATAATGAAAATGCTGGTGAATTTAGCCCCACAAATTGCTAACTTTATTATTTCTAAACTATCTTACTCGGTGCAACTAGTGTTGGCCACCAACAAGCATCCAACCATCAGCGAAACCAAGTCGGACCACATCCATCCCATTGCCACCTCTCCAACTCTCCACCATCTCAAATCCTTCCCAAAATCCAATCTTTATCACACATTCCTCGAAATCCCATCCCCCGAAAAAACACCAACCACCACAAATCACATAAAAAACCAACTAAAAAAATTACCCATTTTCAGATCGAGAAAAAAAAAATCAAAACACTCACCAAATTCCACTACCGAGACCAAGCAAACCACCGAAGACTCTCGCACGTATTTGGAAAGGAGCAGGACCGGCATAAGATGGCACCTTTGACACCCGGTGTCGGAATGGGATGCTGGGATCTGGTACTAATGGGGAGTGTAAGACTGAAAGCGAGAGAGGACCCATCGGACTACCTCCGGCCTCCCCCGCACGCCTCCGTCGAGGTCCGGTGGTTCTCCCTCCGGCGATTGGAAACGAGTGGTGGGAAGTGGAGAGAAATGGCGCGGGGGCGTGGTGGGGCCTCTTTTTGCAGGTGGAATCAAATGTTCCTCGGTATATTCTCTGTGATCCGGCTGGGCCCCTAATCGGATCTTATATGGATCTGGACCCGACCCTTGTAAGGAGATAAACGGAGCTTTGTGTGTGAAGATAGACTTTTCTAGGGCCCAATGCATGCTTAGGTTTTCCCATTGGTTTTTGGGGTTCTATTTGTTATGTGATTAGTTTATAATGTATACATATTTTATTATTATATTTTATTTATTTTGTATATAAATAATATTATTCGAGGTGTTTTGTGTAAATTTTATAAGAATTTAGGGACCTAGAAAGAACTTAGGGATTTAGAAAGAACTTGGAAAAAAAGAAGGGAAAAAGAATAAATATGCAAGAAAAGAAGGCATTGTATTTTATGTCAAGAGATCAAAGACACATGTTCCACATGCGTAAATATCAAGAAAAATATTACCTAACGGATTGAACCAAGTTAAAGTTTATCTCGGTTAACGTGGACACCTCTCAAACACCCAATTGTATAAATGGTGCCTACCAGGTGCCTACTAGGTGCCTATGGAGGATATTTTTGATCCAATCTTCAAGCATTACAATCTTCTTTAAAAATATCTTGTATTTGAAATTAGAATTCAAAATTTGTAATCGGATTTATCTCCGACGTAAGTAAGACCATGTAAGCCTATAAAAAGACTCCTTCTGTAGATCTATGAAATCATCTCCCACCTTTTAGACTTACACTGTTTCACTTTTGTTTGAGAAGATCTTCAAGTTCCTTCAGTTGTAATATCAGGTTCTATTAATAAAATTAGTTTTTTTTCCTTCAATTATATCTTTTATTTCAACTTTTCTATTTAAGTATTTATTTTCTATTATTTCTATGTATAATTAATTTCTATATCTAGAACAGAGATGAAGTTTATGTACATTGAAATGTATGATCATGTTTTTTTCTTTCTCTTTATGCTTAATACCATGATTATGTGGGTTGGATGTATATTGCATAAATCATTCAAAGAATTAATTAACGTTGATAGACTAACATTGATATTATTTTTTTAGTCTATGCTTAGGGAAAATTTAATTGAGGATTGTGTATATAATTGTTATTCCATCATATATCATCTGATTTAGTTTGGTTTGTGTACTTTTATTTCTTAACTTGATATTCTATGATGCATATATAGCATATAATTTATGCTTGTTAGGATAAACATTATTGAGCCAAATTATTTAGATTAACAGAGAAGGAAGAAATAAATATGATCATGCATTCTCAATTCTATATAAATGGATTCGAAACCATAGATACATTTAATTGTTTTGACTACATCCTAATAGTTTAGTGTTAAATTTTTCTTTCCATGTCAATTCTCTCAAATCTTCTTCAGTAATTAATAATAATTCTTTGCCTAAAACACTTCTCTTTGTGAGATAGATCCGTATTTACCAATATACTACATTAGACATCGTGCATTTACTGTTAATTAAAACATACAGTCATTATTATGGATTTTGAAGTTTGGATTGGAATTATGATAAGAATTGAAAGTAAACAGTGAGGACATCTCATACATTGTTGCTCGTATGTCGATGTATATAAGGTTTAAGTTAGCTCAATTATATTTTGAATCTTTTTGAAGGGAAAAAGTTGACTCTTCTAATTGATCGCTTAATTCTATAGCATCTGATCATGACTAGAAATAGTTATTGTCCTTGTAATTCTTGAAAAACTTATGAATGCATCTCGACTTAATTTCTAGTCATTGGACGTTTGGGTATGTTCCGTGTCGTTCATGTTTTCAATGAAAGACCCAACTTTAGTTATTTTGTGACTTAAGTGGATAGAATTAATTATTAAATGTAAGGTTTGACAGTTGATTTTAGTAGTACAACATATCTAGTAATTCAATCAGTTAATGCCATTTTATGGTCTTTCATTGACACCATAAAAGGATGCAACTATGGTTTCATGGCTTGAAGTATTGCATTTTTTATGTTGAAATTGTTCCTAGTTTTTCTTATCCATAGAGCAAAGAGAATGCAATGTTGATTTCTCATATAGAATCTAGAAAATGGCACTAAGTAATAGATTGGCAAGAAAACCAAAAAAAAAGTCTATGATGACAAAGTAAAGAAAACTGTTGCAAAATAGCCTTCATGTGAAACCATAGATTCTCTTACATATCCAAGCAAAATTTCTGTACATAATTTTCTCTTACAATTGAGGTGAAGTAACATATGGTGTGAACTATACAATCCTGACATCAACAACGACGTTTAAGGGGAAATTGTTTATGTTGTTAAAGACACCCAAGATTGGATAAACACAAGTCTATGCTAGATAGGAAATGGAATAAAAAAAAAATTCAAAAGCTATTCGAGGTCTGTAACATCGAGCTAGCGGAAGTAATACCAAAGGCTCCGTGAATGTGTGAACATTATAGATAAATAACAAAGAATGATTAAAATACCATTATTTAGTACATTTCTAAATCTGTCCATAAAAGTTCTATTACTTGACTTAAAATTTAAAATATCACTAGAACTATATTCTTTTGGGTCCTATGAGTATTTGTTGAACAAAAACTATCCTCCATGCAAGTTCAGGTTAAGAAACTCTACAACCCATGATTACCTATAAGAGGCAACAATACTGTATGAGTTTATGAAAAATCTAATATACAAATGGGATCCTAACTTACTACATTTCTAGACAGACTCATAATCAAATTTTACATTTTTATTTTCATCTTTTTTCAATTTTTTAGTAGATCCCTTAAACCACTCATCATTAACATAACATGGTTTCCTAGTTAATATATAATTCATTCTCACTTTCGTTATTACATGTTCAATTACACACTTGCTTTATTAGTAAAGACTTTATATATCAACATGTGTCAATCAGTAGACAACAGATCTAAGCCTTGTAGTTTTATCATTGCTACTAGATCCTCAAAAATATCTAACACTAAACCTCATCAGGCCAGTTCACCTTCCTTAAGGTCATTTCTCCGAAGAACCATATGTCAAGATCATGTTTTCTTTTTCTCTCTCTTCATGTTCATACTTTATCTTGAAAGACAATTTCAATATTTTTTCCACGTAAATGGATTAATTCTTTACAAATCTAAGAACTTGACAGTAAAATTTCATTTTGCTTAAGAATACTAAGTACAAGGGTTCTTATGTAATTTTCCTCAATATTTTTGTTCATAGAATATGACTACAGTTTTTGGACTGATAAACTTTGAAATAATTCAATCTATAATCTTTCAGGGACCTAGATGTAATTATAATAATATGTCAAAAAAGACATAACATAAGACATCTAATCTAAAATCTCTTCTAAAAATATGCAAAACTTAAATCAAAAACTGTAAAATATCCATTATCTTCAACTTTAATCACAAGTGTTGTTTCAACCCAACGTATATCTACAGTCATCTAACACAATATTTCTACAATAATTTAATCCAAAGTAACACTATTGTATCCTTCTTACACATATTACTATTCATTTATTTTTCTTCAAACAATTAAAATAATCTACTATTCAGTTTCTCTAAATTATTAAAATAGTAACACTTATGAACACATCACTACCCTCTACGAGATCCCTGCATACCTTACATCGGTTATCAATTCCTCACATTGGTGAGCTCCTCTACGTTTGACGAGCTCCCAATCCAAGTCTGACAAGCTCCCGATCCCTCCAGGCCTACGAGCTCTACCACGGTTGGCGAATTTTGGCTCCTAATGGTTTGCAACGGTTCATTCACATTGGCAAGTTGTCTCTCTCTCTCTCTCTCTCTCTCTCAACAACTTCCTCTTTCTCTCTATAGTGATGCCACCGCAACAAAAAAGATCACTCCTATATGTAGCTCACAATCAAGTCAAAATACCTTCCTTGATAAACATCGCCATCACAAAGCCACCTGTAATTCGTCTCTCGATGGCTCTACTCCTTGCCATTTATCCCCTACTCGTTCGACTCCTCAATGTAGTCGTCGTTTCTACTCCCAAATGCAAACCATGTGTAATGTCTAGATATTACAAGGTCACAAATATTGCATCACTACCTTAAGCTTAACTAGTTCCACAGACCTTTGATAGTATATGTTCAAGAAACATGACCTGATCAAACCAAAGGTTACATTTAGAAAACTTAAACTTAGAGTTTGTTCTTTTTCAAGATTTCCAACACAATTGTAAAATGATCCTAATGCTGCTCTCTGTCCTAAGAAAATATCAAGACATCATTTACGAACATAATTACAAGCTTGTCTAAGAAATCCGTGAATACCTTATTCATCATATCCATAAATGTTGTAAGTGCATTAATTAATCCAAAAGGCATAACTACAAACTTATAGTGTCTATAACGTGATCTAAAAGCCATCTTGGGTACATCTTCTTCTTTAATTTTCAATTAATGATATCTAAACCTAAGATCAATATTTGAGAATACAATGGCACCCTGCATTTGATCAAACAAATCATTAATCCAAGGTAATGAGCACTTATTCTTCATAATTACTTGATTCAACATCTGATAATTGATATACATCTTCATCGACCCATCTTTCTTTTTAACAAACAATATTGATGTTCCCCATGGTGAAACACTAGGTCTAATAAATTCTTTGTCCATCAACTCCTACAGTTGCTTCTTTAATTCTTCTAACTTTTTAGGTGTCATTTGGTATGATACCTTAGAATGTGGTGTAGTTCTGGCTATTAGTTCAATGATAAAATCAAACACTCTCTTAAGGGGTAGTCTGGGAAGATCTTCAAGAAAAACTTTCAAACATTCTCTATTAACCTCAATCTCCTCAAGTTTTGCTGAAGTAGATTCCATCTTGACTACACTTGCGAGATAAGCTTGGCGACCCTTCATGATCAATTTATATGCCTTTATTATAGAGACTATGTTTCAATCTTTCCTATGCTTGATCCCTCTAATTACCACCACTGTTTTTTCTAACTCTACAGTAATGATCTTCTTCTCGTGACACTAGACACTAGCATAGGACTGTGCTAGTCAATCCAATCTCAAGATGATATCAAAATCCGTCATTTGAAGTGGTACCAAGTTTGTAAGAAAATGTCGCTCACCTATCTTAATAGAAGCATCACCAAAGAACTGTTCTACAACTACCATCTCTCCCAAAAGGGTTGACGCTTTCAAGGCATAACTTAACTTCTTAGGTAATATATTTAAAGTTCTAACAAATCTTGATGCAATAAAAGAGTGTGTAGCAACAACATCAAAAAGGTACTTTAACGATATGATTAGAAATTAACAAAGTACCTACCACCACTCTATTGTGTTTCTCTACCTCCTCTGTTTCAATAATGAACACTCGCCTTGAACCCTTCATTGCTATCCCTCAGGCCTTTTGTCCTGGGTGTCATCATCCCTCTTATTCAGGCAGTAGGCCTGTCAAACGGGTCGTGTCGTGTATCTATCGTGTCGTGTATAAACGTATATAATATATGTATATAGTAAACCCAAACACGACCCATTTAATTGTCGTGTACTTAATACTAAACCCAAACACGAACTGTCTATTAACGTGTATACACGACACGACTCGTTAAGTACACGTTTAAGTGAATCGTGTTGTTTTGACACGATAACGATCCGATTGACACGAGTACACGTTTACACGTTTATTACACGGTTACACGTATATTACACGATTACACGCATATTACACGTTACACGAATATACGTTTAGTACACGAATACAAAAAGAATATAATGCCTAGAGCTTCTAAAAGGTATGCAAGAGGTTTTTGCTGTGAATACCTGCAAGTTTCACAGTGAAAAGTCCAAACACTTGAGGAAAAATCCCTTGCAAAATAGCATTTCTTCCTTAAAAAAATTGGGCCAACATTTTGAAAATTATTAGATAGTAGCTCTCTAGTTACAACAATCCAATACATAAATAATGTCTTAAATAAACCTTTCAGTGGCATATCCTTGAATTTAAACCAGAACTGCTTAAATTTATCGATAACATCATCTGGAATATCAACATCCGATTTTAGCTCATTGATTCTCCTATAGGAACCATAGAGAAACATATATCAGTGTTCAAAAAACATGTAAAAAGCAGCAAAGTGACAGTAAATAATGAATCACTATGTACATAATTTGATGTACATCTTGTAGGGCAGTTTACAGATATTACAAGACTTTTAACAAGTTGGACTG
>JAMKQA010008009.1:0-20473 GCA_024699735.1 Posidonia australis | reverse complement strand
ATTTGATTGTGTGTTTTAATTTACTTTGATAATTTTTGATTGGTGATTATTCTAGCATCCACTTTATTCAACCTTCCTTCTAGAGTGACCCCCAATCCGTAACAAACTCAGAGAGAATTGTTTGGCTTCAACCCCTAATGAAGTTGTAGATAGCGGGAAAATACACGCAAGGTGCTTGGAGACTTAGAAGTCCAGGTGATGAATCGGCATACAAATACTTGTGCTTGGTGCATGATTTACTTTTTGTCCATTTAAATTTGATTGTGTGTTTTAATTTACTTTGATAATTTTTGATTGGTGATTATTCTAGCATCCACTTTATTCAACCTTCCTTCTAGAGTGACCCCCAATCCGTAACAAACTCAGAGAGAATTGTTTGGCTTCAACCCCTAATGAAGTTGTAGATAGCGGGAAAATACACGCAAGGTGCTTGGAGACTTAGAAGTCCAGGTGATGAATCGGCATACAAATACTTGTGCTTGGTGCATGATTTACTTTTTGTCCATTTAAATTTGATTGTGTGTTTTAATTTACTTTGATAATTTTTGATTGGTGATTATTCTAGCATCCACTTTATTCAACCTTCCTTCTAGAGTGACCCCCAATCCTACGAAGATGAAGATAAAAATGACAAGACTACTTCAAAATTCTGAAACGTGGATGGATAAGAGGTTTGATAGGGAAGTCTTTACCTCAACTACATCAAGATCATAAAAAATGTTGATATTTATATCCATAAGTACCGGAGACAAAGCTCTCTCAATCAAACTTTGCATCCGAGTTTCAACTGAATCTGGTGATAACAAAGAGAAACTAGTATTACAATGCCTTCTTGAATTAAAAGAATTACAAGATAACACCAGTCATGCATGGAATTTCAGAGTAAAAAAAACCCTTGGACTTTCTATCTGTTTGACTTTGCATGGAATTCAACTATGAGTTTAGTTTGTAGAGTTGCGTGTTACCCACATTAAACAAAGAAACAAAAGTTCAGGTCAATGCAAACTTAAATACAGGTTTACATGAATTTACAATAAGGTTTAACAAATAGAGCTCTTACTACATTAGAAAAGAAAACCAAGCATTTGATTCTTTGAGTAAGGCTGATTAGTTTTGTTGTTTTCTGAGTCAAACTGGTGGTTTTTAGCTAGTATGAAGTGCCAAGCTTTTCTATTCATGCAACAGGAATATGATATTAAGATGAGAGAGCTGCCAAAATTGTATCTGACCAGCATCAAATGCAGCGTCATATTGCCCCCTAGAGATTGTTGCCAACATGCGGAGAAAATAATGATTGCAGTATAAGCCTGGCAAATCATAAAAAAAGATGGGGATAATGATGATGTTAATTATCAAATTTAGTCTTAAAATTCACTATAAAACTATCTTAGGAAACCCAAACTAACCATCCAATATCAGTACCAAGAATACACATTACTAGCTAATTTGACTAGTAAAGAAAGAGGCATATCATTTATATTGACATAAATCAATTGTGCTGTTCTCCAACAAATCAAGGAAATGCTATGTGCGTGTTATAGTCTTTGGCTTAAGTACAGAAACTCCCAGCAAACTGCAGAAGATATAAACAAGACACGTTACAGAGGTAATTTTCCATTGATAACCACCTAAAAAATCATATGAATTTCAGATCATAGCAATCATTTAATATCATCATGTAGAACCATTTTGGGCTGCAACAGCCAAAAATAATTTCATGATTACGTCCTTTCAATTTTTGACCAATTTAACTTCAAACTAATTTATTTTAACAACAACATTAAAGTGCAACAGTCTTTGGCTATCATTTTTAATTTCTTTAAAGCTCAATTATGTTAAGTGTTATGTTGATTTTCAATGTTAAACTAGCATGATATCAACACTGATTTACAAAAACAGGTGCAAGTTTGGACACAAACATGGGGTATCTAAACTGGCAAATTCCATAAATCCAAGAAAGAGACATGTTACAAGGGTGGACTCACAAGAAGATTAACTCTCATCTAATCCACTTCCTATATAGGTTAAGGATCAGATAATATTCATTTTTTTATGAGCCACATTTTGTGAACCCGAGGAGCCCCCTAAAAATATACAGACTAAAGTATTGTTTGTTATGACAATGAGCAGATATGCTTAATTTACTACAACTTCGTAGTTTTTAGCACTAAAAGATGGTATTTATCTGACTCAAAATGGCATTTCAGAGTTGCTTTTCCTGGAAAACCGTTACATTTTCTACTGTGAAGCTAGAAATCTCGAAACGACTTGATTGCTAATCTCTGCATAATTTAGAGACGTCAGATCAACATCCACTATTTGCAACTTGCATCCAAACACAATGGTGATTTATTTGAGGTGGCTCATCTAGCATTTGTTGAGACCAGGGTTCATATACACACACACATGCAAACAAATAAACAAAATTAAATAGTACAAATATAGTCTTTTTAGGAAAATTTTACATGTTTTTTTTTTTGTTAAAGGGAACATGTGAAATCCAACACAATGGTGATTTATTTGAGGTGGCTCATTTAGCATGTGTTGAGACCGAGGTTCATATACACACGCGCGCATGTGCAAACAAATAAACAAAATTAGATAGTACAAATGTAGTTTTTTAAGGAAAATTTTACAAGTTTTTTTGGGTTAAGGGGAACATGTGAAATCCAGATCTAATTTAAAAGGAAAGTGTTTTAATCAAAAGATATCTGATGTTTGTGCCACATGAACCAGCCGAAACACTAGTATTTCACATGAAACTAGATTTTATGACATGGAAGGTGTCCGAATAAGTGTCAACGCATTCAACATAGAACATCAGGTCGTGAATTTCCCAAAAATTAAGTATCTAAAAATCATAGCGTATAAACAACAATCAAGTAAAAAGGATAAAGCATATATTACAACAATTTTTCCTTTTCCTCAGCCATAGCAAATAAATAGGGTTTATATACTTATAAAAAGTAACTTCATTTGAATTCAAACCAACTAGTAAGTTACAAATGTAATCATGATCATCAACATGAAGAGGAAAACTTGGAGGATAATTTGGAAACAAAAAAAAAATGCAAGGCACAGAGAATATACCTAAACCAAATGTTGATATTCGAGGGGCAATATGCCCTTTGCTTGTCACATTTGTTCTCATAGCAGAACATATACTCCGTTCATCTTCAACAGAACCATCAGTAATAAGAAAAATATGAGGAACTGAGTCTGTAGCATCTGATAGCACGTGAAATGCCTTAACAAACAACAAAGAAAAATAAATATTAGTCTGCTGCATGCATGATACAACAACAAAATACATTTTAAATGGAGAAAAGGCTATAAGGCTATGGATGATTCCAGACATCAACACCAAAATACAAGGAATGAACATCATGATACCTTGTTGAGAGGTTGCATGATGTTTGTCCCACCTCCTGCAACAAAACTTTTTTTCATCCATTGTGTAGCATCTTTTACATTTTCATTGGTTGCTAACTCCAAAGATGATGAAAATGTGAAGATTTCATCGTTGAAAGCTATAATATTGAAAGCATCTTCAGGAGAAAGCTTTGAGAAGGCTGTGGATAGTGCATTAGCAGTACTCTCAAGTGTCCTTTCCCACATGCTTTCACTTATATCAACAAGAAAGACCACTTCTCTTTTGAAAACCTATTGCATCCATCAAATGAGATAAAAATGTCAAACACTGAAAAAGACAACCTATAATGATTAAGTGGCTGCTGCTCCTCTGAGCTGTTTTCCCTATTTCTTTGTTTTCCTATGTTGTTGTTTTTCCCGTGTTTGGCCTATTTTCTTGATAAGCCTTTGTTCTTGTTTTCCTTTCAGAAATTTTCAATAAAATCCTGATTATTGCTCAAAAAGACAACCTGTAATGATTAAGTTCAGATGCACTATGATCATGGTATAAAACTACAAATCCTGACTGACAAAGAAAAATACCATTAAATAGAAGATTATAAAGTTTGCTACTCTGCTAGATATTCTGTATTACTAATTTCCTCCGACCAATAGACAAAAGAAAAGGAAGAAATAAACAAATTAGAATGACGAGAATATTATTGTATTCACAGACATGAAATAAATTCTCTTCACTCAGAAGTCATAATAAATTACAGCTGTTAATTATGATCATAATCCAAATTGACTGCTACTCTGCCAGTTGTTGTTACTAAATGTGTGACCCAGCTGCTACTCTATTGCAATAACTACAACCATGTGACTTGACTGCTACACTACTACAATCGCAGTACCATGTAACTGCTACTTGACTATAGTCATTGTTTGTTACTGCTGTCCGCACCAACTACAGCACCACTACAGTTGTTCGCATTGTCTGTGTACTAGAAGCACTGCCACTGCAACTCAACCTTGAGGGGGAGTCTCTGTGTATCTCCTTTTTCCTTTTATTCAGAATAACTATATGGGTCATCTATCTTGTGTAAGACATTGGAGCTACATAATCCAAAATGAAGGGGGTGTTAGAATAGCTTAGGTTATTTAGGTCCTGGGATATTTTGTGCCCTAATTGGTTCATAATTTAGACTATTTTTTTCTTGTTCTGCAAGTCATGTAAAATGGTATACAGACCATCTCTCCTCATATCAATCTAATCTATCATCTTTTACTTTCTCTATCCACAAGCACTGCCGCCGCAACTCCACCTTGAGGGGGAGTCTATATTTCTCCCTTTCCTCTTATGCAGAATAACTATTTGGGTCATCTATCTTGTGTAACAAGTTGGAGCTACATAATCCAAAACGAAGGGGGTGTTAGAATAGCTTAGGTTATTCAGGCCCTTAGATATTTTGTGCCTAATTGGTTCATAATTTAGACTATTTCTTTGTTGTTCTCTAAGTCATGTAAAACCATATACAGACGATCTCTCCTCATATCAATCTAATCTATCATCTTTTACTTTCTCTTTCTACAAGAACATGTACAATTCAGTCACGGTAGTTGTTTGCTTTTGTTCTCACATGGTCAATTCTTATTAACTTTTACCAACAAAAATCTACTGAGACTAGAATCCTTTATGGAAAGTATGAAAAGTAAAAAATATATATATATTTTGTAGACACAGTAATTGTCCATTTTTGTCCTCACAGAGCCAATTCTAGGAACTTAAGTGAGAAGTATGAGATAGATGTAAAGGCATAAGATTAACTCGTAGAACTATGTAATCGATATACAACAAGAAAACAACCATGCTTGCCTGCCAAAAACCTACCAGTTGAAATACAAAAGAAGATTTGAGAATTATTGGCAAATAGTAATCAAAAAAGTACCAAGATAGTTAAACTATACATATATATATATATATATATACGAGAACGAAAACAAAAATCTCATGTAACCTCACCTTTCTCTGCTTGTCATTGTCAGGAAAAAGGTAAACACAAAACATCTCTCTCTGATCGAAGTCATTCAATGATGGATGTTGCACAATTATGCCACCAAATAAGCTGCTGGAATAAACCTGACAGTAAAATATATATAAGTAATGGACATATTAGATAGCAATTTAACAACAGAACGAATGATAAATTAACTAAAACCCACAGAAGTGACAATGCCCTAACATCACTCTATGGTATTGGCCTCAGAAGAAGGTGAAATAAAATCTATTCAGATGTTTCCAGTAGGATTTCATTCTGATAACCCTGAAAGAAGTAGAACCAAGTTTTCTCTCCTAGTACAATTCAGGCAGTTTAAAATAGCCATGCATTTTTCACATCTAGTATGGTCTGAAACCCAGGAAACCTATATTAGAACTTTGGTAGAATATCCCAGTTAATATGGGATTATCCCATTCCAACATTTACACCACCATCCTAAGTTCCCTGTGGCATATTAATTAAAGAATATTTGACCTTGCAGGTTTGGACAATATCAGCAAGTTTAGTTCCGGCATAGAGACATGAATTATATGTGCAAATCCATGCAAAAGCTAAATTTTGATGCTAAAATTCTGTGTTAGAATACGCAACTTAAAATTATGACTAAAAGGACAAGATATAATTGAATAGTTTTAAATATTGGATTTTATCAATTATTTTTCCTAGATTCATTTGGATCATGATTCACTTATCTCATACTCTCTTCCCTCCTATGTGTAAATCTACCATATACTATTTGCTTAGGAGAGAGAACGTGTGGTGTTAATCCTTCAAACCATAATGTGCTAGCAATCGACTTTTCTTTTTCTTTTTTCCTGTTTCCCCTTTTTTTCAATTAATACTTTCTGATTAGATTTTCCATCTTAAGCTTTGAAATTCAAATTTCCTTCCACCATACTATGCCTAGGGTGATCGACTTCAAGACACTCAAGTGATCCATTTGTTTGATCGAACCTTGCCTCCTAACGAACAAGTTACTTAGCCTGCCATTATTTTACAGGACAGTTTCACTCACACATTACAAGAACAGCTAAGGCACAAACTACTGGATCATTTGATCGCCACTTGCTTGTCGAATCAACTGACTATGGAACTGTCTACTTCAACAGCTAAACAATTAATGAAATGGGGGAATCTCGATGTGAAATTGGTCACCCTTTCAAGTTTGAGGTCGGACTATCTCAGACAATCAACTTAAGAACCGAACAGAAGAGAATCATATCCAAATAGGCACTACACCCTAGATAATGGGCTTAAAGACATCTAAGTGATCGATCGGACAAGTCATGCTACAACATTAAGACGACACTAACCACTCCAACATTAGGACAAAAATGAACGCAGAGTCCAATCAATTATTACTATAATATGAAGATTTTTTAAGCTTATTTTTTAAAATTATTACTTTTTCATTTTGTTTTTTTTTTCAATGCATCACGTAGGTTTCTCACGTTGAAATATAGACATCCAATTTAAAATAAATTGACAATGAGTGGAAGAGTCTATTTATTGATACCACAAGTCCTAGTCTTCACTTTTTCTAATGTGGGACTATTCTAACACTCTCCCTTACTTGTAATCTTTTTCAGATTCAACAAGTGTCTTTTTTGGACATGGGTAGATGTGTGGACTTGGACCCATTTAAGCCTTTTTTTGACTTTGATACTATGTTGAAATATAAACAACTAACTCAAAATCAATTAGTAATGAGTGGAGGAATCTATCTATATATAATCACAAGTCTTAGTCCTCACTTTTTCCAATGTAGGACTATTCTAACATAATCTATTCTTTTTTCTTAGTCTTGACAATCTGAAACTACATACACTTTTAGTTCTACATATTGTAAAGAAAACTGATTTAAATTGCATAAAAAGAAATCAAAGAGTACTAAGCATATATATATACTAGGTAGCACATATGAATCTACAAGATCCATTAATCCATCTAACTACTAACTAATAAAATAATAAACACAAATACTCCTCAAGCTAGAGCTTATATATCTAGCATACTCAACTTACTATATAATAATAAAAAACATTAAGACCTTAAAACCTTAGTGAAATATCTGCAATTTGATCTTCACTTCTTGCAAAAGGTGTACAAATCTTTCTATTCATCACAACCTCATGAACAAAGTGATAATCAACTTCTACATGCTTTGAGCGCTAATGAAACATTAGGTTACTTACTATTTTGATAGTTGCTTGGTTATTACAAAAGATAGTCTTTATTCATAGCAAGGAACACTAAGATCCTCAAGAAAAAATTTCAACTGCATTAATTTCCTAGTAATATGTGCTAGAATCCTATACTCAGCCTTAGTATTAGATCTTGACATCATATTTTGTTTCTTCCTCCTTCAAGACATAAAATTACCCCCAACAAAAGTACAATAACCAATAATAGGATGTCGATTAGATCTAGAACCAACATAGTCGAATAAGCAACAACATCTAAGCGACCATGAATATATAATATATTGTCCCTTTGCCAAGAGAGTTCTTTACATAGCGAAGAATACAAATATCAACTTTCCAATAATATATATTGGGATTCTCCATAAATCGACTGACCATGCTAACAGCAAAGGTAAAATCAAATCTAGTCAATTCCCAATCAAATATTTGTATCTCTTTTATCAACAAAATCCTCTACATTATTTGACCATAACAAGAATTTAAGATTTGGATCAATAGAAGTAGTGATAGATATATCACCTTGTTAGATTAAATGGATCCTTAGATGGATCTTTGTGTTATCTATGCAATAAATTACTTTTAAAAGATTGAGATGACCAATACAGTAGTTGCTTTCCATCCAACATGAGCATAGGGAAAATTCTAGGGTTTGAGAGAAAGTGAGAGTAGTCACTGCTGCCACCGCCGCCGACGGACCTTCTCCACAGTACTACCGTCGACGATGGTGGATCTATGGGAAAACCTTCCCTTTCTTGTCTTCCTCCACCACCATTGAGTTTTCTCTCCCTCCCACAAGCCACTGGCCACCGTCCTTGCTGATCAGCCACAAATCTCCAGCCACCTCCCACTGTCGCTGTTGTCTACCCAGTCCGTCTCCGCCTCCTGTGCAGCATGCCGTCCAGAGCCACTACAGCTCTAGAGTCATCGTCGGGTCCATCCAAGCCTTTCGCGAGTTTTGTGAGCTCCGTTCGTCTTCCGTCGGCTCCGTCTAGGCCTCTCATCAGTCCCGTTGGCTTTATCCAGGCCTCCGTCAGTCCCGCAAGCTCCGTCCAGCCCTCCTGTCAGTCCCACTGACTCCGTCCAGGCCTCCTACCAGTCCCTTCGGCTCTGTCCAGACCTTCCGCTAGTCCTGCTGGCTCCGTCCAGGCCGTCTGTCGCCCCCGTAGGCCCCGTTTAGTCCTTCCAAGCCCTCCCGTCTCGCCGTCAATAGCCTCCAACCCCTCTAGTCCCGCTGAAAGGAGCAGTCGAGCCCCCTAAAGCCGTCGTCTTGCATTGTCGTCTAGAACACACCCTCCATAGAGGCAGGAGGAGGCAGATCGAACATCGGGATGAAGGAGGAAGAAGAAGCCATGATAAGGAGGGAGAGAGAGTGAAAGAAGAACAAAAAGGGAAAAAAATAGAGGAGAGAGAGAACGTTAAAAAAAAAGGAAGAAGAAGAAAGAATGAGAAAGGGAGAAGAGAATGTGAGAGAGAAAAAGAAAAAAGAAAAAAGGTCGTTCATGTTCATTTCTTAGATGGCTTTCAAATCCTACCTCATTTCCATTGTGTAGGCCTG
Organism: Posidonia australis; assembly: GCA_024699735.1. Taxonomy (NCBI): domain Eukaryota; kingdom Viridiplantae; phylum Streptophyta; class Magnoliopsida; order Alismatales; family Posidoniaceae; genus Posidonia; species Posidonia australis. The sequence goes on along the minus strand of JAMKQA010008009.1, from coordinate 11,303 downwards.
TCACGTCCATATGTGTTGGTATAGCAATCTAGCTGTCCCGTTAGTGTTTTGGATCAAGTCATCTCTGTTGTGTGGACCTATCACGTCCACACGTGTCTCGTTGGTGTTTTAGTCCACATGTCTACAATATCTACTAATACTACTATTTTCATTTATTTCAAGTTATGTAGTTTTTAATTATCAATAATACAAAGAATCATTATGTAACAAGCTGGACATGTTAGATGCTTCAGCTTGAGGGAGTGTTAGATTAAATGAATCCTTATATGGATCTTTGTGTTATCTACTTAATAGGCTACTTGTAGGTTAAGTATGTGTTCTCCTATATATAATAGATTGTAATCCTTTGTTATGAGATGACCAATAAGTAGTTTCTTTCCATCCAACACACCTAACATTCCTGTCTCCTGCAATAAATCTATTGCATACTTTCTTTGTGATAAAATCAATCCTAATTTGCCACAAGCTACCTCAATGTCAAGAAAATATCACAGTTGACCAATATTGTTTATTACATAATACTTACTATGCCTGAATCCCGCTGTTTAGTAGATACAAAGTGATCTACATAACTTCTAGTAAAGCTAACTTATGCCATTGCTTGGCTGAATTTCCAAACCACGTACAAGAACTTTAATTGAGTCTACAAAAATCTTTCCTTAGTTTACTTACTTTTTAAGTCTCTCTTTGAGTAACATAGTCTAGAAGTTGCTTCGTAAACACAACCTCATGTATATCTCCATACAAAAGAATATTATTGACATCTAGTTGAAAAATTGGCCAAAATTTTGCAACTACAATTGAAACAAGAAGTTGAATAGAACTAATACAGGCAATAGAAGAAAATGTATCGAAGAAGTGTATATTATACGTTTATATAAATCCTTTGGTAATAAGACAAACCTTGAACTTGTCAATTGTCCCATTTGACTAGTATTTTACTATAAACACCAATTTACAATCAACAACATCTAGACTTGTAGAAAGATCCACTAACACCCATGTCCCTCTAGAAATAAGAACACATATTTCTTCATTCATTACAAAACTCCTGGTAGGATTTGTACTAACCTCTTCATACATCTTAGGAATACACAAAGAAGACAGAGAAAAGGTGAATGAAAAAGGAAACATAATCAAAAGAAACATGGTTGGAGATAAGACATTGTACACAAGATCTAATTTGTTTTCAGATAGGAATAGAAGAATCTTCAGAACCTCTATGAGATGTTTGAGGTGGTGGAGCAGAGGAGAATGGTGGTTGACGACTATGATTGAAGTAAACCTACAAAGAAACACATAGTATACTAAGAGCAAAGGATGCAATCGGAATAGCTAATACACTAGAAACAACCGATGCACTAGGAACAATCGATATAGATGAGAAATAGCAAAAATATCTTAACTAAGATCAATACACTCAAAATAGAATCCTTAAAAAAAAGGTAACATCAGTACTCACGTCATATTTACAATTGATAGCATCATGACAATAATAACCTTTTTGAGTGTGAGAATACCCTAGAAATATGCAATTATTGCACAAGATGACAATTTATCCAAGCCTGTCCTACACAAGTACAAAAAAAGTAGAACAAAAAATACAAGTAACACAAAATAAGACAACGCCATTAGATAAGTAACTACTAAAAATATGGTCATTAATAACCGAAGAAGGCATTCTGTTAATAATAGAACAAGAAGTAACAATAGCATCATCCCAATAAAGTTTACAAACATCTGCATGAAATGTCAAAGGACTGGTAACATCCAAAATATGACATAATTTTCTCTCAACCACCCCAATAAAAAAAGAAGAAAAAAAGTAAGAACAGCATTACCCCGACAAGTTTATGAACATGTACATGAAACGTCAAAGTAAGGATAACATCCAAAATATGACGTAATTTTCTCTCAACCACACCATTTTATTGAGAGATAAGAAGACACGATGTTTGGTGTATAATGCCACTAGAAGAACGTATGAAAATAGTGAACAAAACAAGAAAATTGATATTTTATTCAGTATAAGATTTTCGAACTATAGAAGGGACTTGAGATCTATTAAAGATAATCCAAGTTATTCTAGAATAATCGTCAACAAATATAATAAAATAGCAGAAACCAAATACAGACTGAAACCAACAAGGCCCTCAAACATCACAATGGATTAACCCATGTGAAATAAGAAAGAAAAACCACTATATTATTTCAAAACAAAGGATTACAATCTCCTATATATAGGAGAAAATATACTTAACCTACAAGTAACCTATTAACTGGATAATATAAAGATCCATATAAGGATCCATTTATTCTAACACTCCCTCTCAAGCTGGAGCATCTAACATACACAGCTTATTACATAAATGGATACGAAGAAGAAGACTTAATACAAAAAAACATACTAACAGGACAGTTGGATTACTACATCAACACGTAGACTTGACAGATCCACAGAACGGAGACGACGTAAGATCAGAAATGTCAATAAGTAGCTAGACTGCTACATCAACACATGTCCACATAATAGAGATAACGTCTAAAAGTCGTCTAAGACAAGTTTTTTTTTTTCTAATCTTCTTCTTTTTCCCAACTCATGTTCTCTCTCTCCTCTCCTTTTTCACTTTCTCTCTTCCCCTTTTCCTTGTTTTTTTCCTTTTTACTCCCTTTCTTTTTTATTTCTTTCACTTTTCTTCTTCTTTTTTTCTCATTCTCCCCTTCTCTTCTTTCCTGCTCGTCTTCTTCTTCCCTTCACCTCAGGGAGCAACGACGAGGACGACGACTTGGCTGGAAAGAGGCGACGACCGGACTAGACGATGGTACACATCCTCTCCCCCTCTTCCTTCTTCCTCTCCCCCTTTCCTCGACGGTGTCGGCGGAAACCTGGACCGGCCTGGACAATACCCGCGAACGGCTGGAAGATTGGACAGACCCGGCGAAGACTTGGACTGGTCGGACGACGTGGGAAAGCTGACGGAGGAGACGAGGGCATGGGAAGGAGAGACCGATGGAAGGCTTGGATGGGCCTTACGGGACTGGCGGGAGGCCTAGACGGAGCCAACAGGAGCGGCAAATGGCTTGGACGGATCTTGGGGGACTAACAGGAGGCCTGGACGAAGTCGACGGAACCCGCAGATGGCCTGGACAGGCCCAACAGTGCCGACAGGCCCGACGACGATTGATGACTGCTTTGGATCCGCAACGGCTCTGGACGGCAAGCTACGTAGGAGGAGAAGACTGACTGGGCAGACGACAGCAATGGCAGGAGGTGACCGGAGATAGGTGACTGACAGCAAAAAAGGTGGCCAATGGCTGGTGGGAGGAAGAGAGAACTCGGTGGTGGTGGTGGTGGTGGAGTACAAGAAAGGGAAGGTTTTCCCATGGATCCACCGCCACCAATGGTAGTACAGTGGCGAAGGTCCACCAACGACGGTGGCAGCGGTGTACCATGTGGAATGAGAAAGAAACACCACTATATTATTTCATAACAAAGGATTACAATCTCCTATATATAAGAGAAGATATACTTAACCTACAAGTAACCTATTAATTGGATAACATAAAGATCCATATAATGATTCATTTATTCTAACAACCCAACTGGTAAACAACATCGTTTTTCAACTCTATATGGGAAAGACAATCTATTATTTTTATTTAACTCGCAAGCTTCTCATTGAAATGATAAGCTAACAGATACAATTTTCTTAAGCTTTTTAACAAAAGTGCCACTAAACAATGACTCAAACAAAGGTGCCACTAAAGAGGAGACATTTATGATGACAGTGCATGAACATTAGAAGACCGAACATCTAAGTAGTATGTTTCACCTACCTTATACCTCCCATAATTGTCTTCATTATCTAGAGATCCTAAAAGGAGAAAAGGTTACACAACAATTAAGATCTTTGGTGATTATATTGACAAATAATAAATTAGTTGGTAAGTTAAGGACAAAAAGAACAAATTCAAGAGAAAAAGTAGAAAAGTGAACCATTCCTGTACAGAAACAAGCGAACTAGAACCATTTACAACAATAACAAGTAGATGAACATAAGTACTAAGCAAGAAAAATAAAGATTGGTTACCTGTCATATGGAACACAAATGAATCTATTAACCAGGACGAATTAGAGGCCATGTTGGCAATAACCCTTGAAGTGTGTGCAACAATAGCCATAAGATATGTTATGGTAATGGTAAAGGCAAATAACTAGAGTTTTTTTAAATTCTGTACATGCCAAAATAACAACATTCATAAGGTCCTCTAGAGAACCTAATGTAGCATTGTTTGCAACATTGATTGGTTTACCATGGTTATCCCAACAACGATCAATAGTGTGACTCACACAACAATAAGACATGCATCTAAATCGTCCACTATGTTCATTGAAGTTAACACATCTATTGAAGAATTATGACCATAAAAGATGATTCCAACCATTCAACTTGACGTTGGTCCCAACAAACTTATGGAGATCGGGAGTAGACAAAGACAACACCATTAAACCCAACCAACAATGAATAGACAACCCCAACAAGCGAATCAACAAACCCAGTAAATGCTTACCATATACAAACGAAAATCAACACAATGCTAGGGTTTTTACAAATCTCTAGCCAACCAACAGAACAATAATAAGCAGCAACTTCAACGCAAAACAGCAAAGAAGGAAGACCAAGTGAAGCAAAAATCAGCAACTACAACAAACTATGGTGTCTACTGATGTTACTAGGTTGGCCGACGGCTTCAATGGTGAGCAATGGGTGGCAATTGCGATGGCTGCAAAAAATATATTCTAAAGCACAAAACCTATTGCTTTGGTAACAAGTAAAGAAAAATGCTCTAAATTGCATAAAATGAAATCCAAAAGTACAAAGCATATATATAAACTATGTAGGGTATATAGATCCACAAGATCCATTATCCCATCTAACTACTAACCAATAAAACAATTTAACTCTAACACATAGAAAAGAACTTATTCATGGTTCTTTTGGTTAAAGCAGATGTTATTTGCAGTAGTTACACACACTCTCAATTCTATTATGAAAAAAAATACTTATTCATGTTCCTTTTGGTAAAAGCAGAAGTTTTTGCAGCAACTGCATACACTCTCAGTTCTAACATTGAAAAATACTTATTTCATGGTTCCTTTGGTAAAAGCCGGTAAAGTTATTTGCAGTATCTATGATTCTATTACACTTTCAGATGTTGTTATGTTCACTAACTACATGTACTTTCAGTTCTGTGTCTGAAATATTCTTATCATGGTTCGTTTGGTTAAAGCAGATGTTGTTATGTGCAGCAACGACTGTGTTGAGTGCACTTGCATGAGCCCCTTGGCAAGACCTTCAGACAGCAAACGTAATTCTTTTGGTTAACTAAGATACTATGTGCAGTAACTGTTGTGCACACTAACATCTGCTTCTTAGTCAGACTTTCCAAAAGCTATTCTTCCATTTCCACAATTATTGTTCTGTATATATGGGGAAAAAATATAGCAATTTACAAAGGTGTGCTCATGTACAAGCAACATACAGAAAGAAGCTTAAGTTGAATAGCATCTCAAGCACAACCTGTTCGAGGACAATAAATCAAAAACATTTAATTGCAAAGAATCCTAAAAATAGGATGTTACACCAATTTATGAATGTTCAAAGCTTTCTCATGAAATTTTCTACAAAACATCCCAGAGGCATGCTTTAGCCAACCAAGAACAAGATGCTCAACAAATGAGACCGAATGATACCATCAAGAAGAGAATCAAAATATGATAACAAAAGTAATGCAGACTATAAGTCATGTCATATAATAAGCTCTCTAAGAAATACATGGTTCACACTTTTTCATACGTGAAAATGTGCACACCAACAAACAGCAGTCAAGTTCGACACTGTATCAAAATTCAAAACAGAACATAATTCCTATTATTACAGTGCAACACTACTATAATACTAGGAGCTAACTATTACAGTGCATATAAATATATAAAACAAACTACCAAACTCAGACGGAAGTCAACTTTGGCATCCCAGCATTATCTAAGTTCCAAGAGAAACAGTGCGGGTGGGGACTTAAGATCTGTCCTTTTTTCACATTTAAGGGTGATTCTGTTTAAAAGGAAGGGTGAAAAAGAAGACCAACATGGGTGAGCATAAAACTAGCAAAAGTGCTACATTAGTTTATTTACATAGTGATTCACAAACTAACAATGAAATGATTGAATAAATCAGAATCTGCCACTCAGCACACGTATTGCCACAAAAATCTTCTAAAAGCAGAACTTACAGAATAGGACACTTGAAAATCTGTAGTCGACCATGTAAGAACATCTGCTTCATATAAGAAAGCCAAAGACCCCAACTGTCGTCTAATTTCCTGAATGTTTACAAAAAACATGGGCTTTAGCTTATAATTGAATTAGAGTGTTATATAAATGCTTTGCATAGAACCTGCATAAAGCTTAATATACCATTAATTGTTCACCTTTAGTGCATGGCTTGTTTGGCATACAATTTCTTTTCCAGTGCCGCTATTCACGCTCACTTCTATCCTTTCTCTGTTCGCTGCGACCTTTCCAAACGGATTGACAAACTCTGGAAAGCTGAATGGTAGCCTGATACAGAACTCACCATCTCTGTAGAGTAGCTTCTGTACCCAGCTGGCTTTTACTGAAAGAACAGAACCACCGCTAACCTTGGAAAGGAAGATTGAAGGTAGATAATAAAAATGAACTAATCGGCAATACAAAGTTCAAAAAAGATTTGAGATTGACAAATCATTGTATCTTAATACGACCAAAACAAATTACCTTAGGTATAGATAAAGAGAAAGTTGGAGGACTTAGAAAGCCTCCAAGTTCACATCTCGGCTTGTCCACAATTTCATCCTCTTCGATGTCGACAATTTGCGTATAATATGATTTCTTAGAAACATCAGCTTCTACACCTAGAAGCGAACCCTGTTAGGCGCCAAACCATTATTTGTCTTGAGAACTTTCACCAACAAAATTCAAGCAAACAAAAAAAATATAAATCCTCCAAAAGACATTTCGAAAAAACCACTTAATAAACAAATTTGAGAACTTTAATCAACTATATGCAAGCAAAAAGAATCACACAAAGCAAAGAAACAAATTTAGTCAACTAATGGGCCGGGCCCGCACCTGCTCCCCCATGGGAACCACGAGGAGGCAATCGCAGCTCCTGCTCCCCATGACGCAATGGAGCCGCCACGACCCCTTCACCGTGACAAGCGCGGTGTCGATGTAGCACTCGACCTCCAGCCCAATTTCGTTCATTTGGAGCGGTATCAGCGCCGGGGGGTCCATCCTGCCGTGGACGTGCGGCTGGTAGCTGGGCAGGTCGGGGTTATCGACAATTGCCGGGTCGTAGATGACGGCGTACATCATCGGAGCCGTGGGATGGAGGCTCCCTGAGGACTTGTCCATGTCCATCGGCTTCGGCGGGGCGTAGCGGCCCTTGATGTAGCAGACTCGCTTCGACAGCCGCAGCCCGTCTTCCACCGCCTGCGTAAACTTGTCCATCGGTCCTCGGATAGAAGATCGTACGGCGTAGAGAGAGAGAGAGAGAGAGAGAGAGAGAGAGAGAGAGAGCTCGCCGGAAATGGAACGCGCAGAGAGGGAGAAAGTGTAGGTAGAGAAATGGGAGAGGAATTGGATTCTTCGGCTTCCGAAACGGATTGCTTCACCCATTTCTCGATTAAATTAAATTAAGCTATCTGCTCACGATATGGTAACCTTACCTTTTGTCTATCCTCCACTTGGAAAGGAAAATAAGCTCTCTCTTTCTTTTTTTGTATTGTGCGGTTGGAAATAAGTTATTTTGATGTTTTTTATTGTTAGACTGTAATATTAGAAGACACCTGGCTATAAGTAGGGAGACAATGCAACATTGAGTAATGAGCTCATGTGAAATTTCTCATGTTTATAATAATCTAATATTTTGATTGCCAAGAAAAATAGATAAGTTTGATGTAAATGTTTATGACGTTAAATTAGATTAAACATTTTAAATGTAACCACGTAATCAAAGCATACATGACAATTGTACTTTGAATTGCACATATATTTGATGGACTTTGTGCATGTTGAATTTATTAAATTAGAAGTTTTGAAATCATTAGAATTTTTATACACAAATGCTTTAAATAGTCTAAATCATTATCAATGCTTTGACTAATAAAAAAATGCCCAATCACTAATCAAATCCATAGTAGTTAATTACATATCAACCAGCATACACGTCTTTTAGTACAAGAATATGAGACTTGAAAATCCGACTAAACATCACAGTAAAGCAAAGACTTCATGTAAATGTTTCTCTTATCAATTTTCATTTCTCTAGTTTTTCACGTACGATTTCCATTCACCCATGTGTACATACAATAATGACCATCTGTGCATTATTTATTGTAGAACCGTAATGTTTGATGTATCATGTCCCTGTTGTTGGATGGTTTTGGTATCTACGGTTTGGATTAGTTGTATTATGTTTATGAGTTGGTGTTTTTTTTTCCTTTTTCTTCGTTTTATTAACCTTAATGGAAGGTGGTAAGCTCACCTTCGAAGGAAAGTATCCATTGGAGAAGGTAGCTTTGCCTCGGTAGTGAAGCTCTTCTCAAGTGGGACCGGAGTTCGAAAACAAGGTAAGAAGGACACGTGGAATTCGGCAACGGGTAATAAAAAGTTTGAGCAGTCTACGCAGGTGTAGCCGTTGGGAAGGAACATGGCCCGATTGGAATTTGTACTGGCGACAGTGCCGTTGTCGGCGCAGAGAACGGGCGGTCCAAACGAGAGATCCAGCCAGCCGTTTTTATCTTGAAAACGATAGATTTTATTAGCGATGCACGCCGTTGGGCTCGATTTAATTTTGACGAAAACTATGGATCATATTCAGCCTTTGATTATATTGAAATCGAATTAAATCATATATATATATTTTTATTTATTTTTAATTAAATTATAGTATCCAAAATTAGATTTTTGATTTTTGATTTTAAATTTAAATATTTTATAAAATCATGATTCAACGATATAATTTTTTGATAATTAGTGATTGTCATGTATTATCTATATGTTATCAAATCATGAGATCAAGAAATTTCTATATTAACTATTAGATATAATGGATTTTAATTTCATTTATTTTGATATTCAAGTTATAAGTTAACTACATTAATTTTTGTACTACCAGTCTTAGTAATTTCTCCGTAAGTGGTGAAGTTTGACTCTTAATTATATCATTATTTATTAAACTAAAACATGTCACGAAGTGGTATTGCTAAATTTACTGTTGTTGAACAAACAATATAAAAGTTAGTTTCTCAACTTGAAATTCTCTAAAATTTACTATTATCACATATCAATAAAAATTCAAACATCAAGGATTAAAAATGTTTGAGTTTTGCATAGTAAAATAAAATAGATAGATATCAAGCCAAAAAAATGTGGTTTTTTCTACTTACTATTTTTTTTTTATTTGATTGGGAAAATAAAAAGATCAAACTGTATGATTTTATCTACTTCCTGTTTTAAAATATAATTTGTTAAAATTAAATATAATCTATTTTCATACTCAGTATAGTCTATTTATATATTAGGCTATTAATAAAACATAAAAGTCTACAAAATTAGAAACTTATAAAGTAACTCAAATGAAGTTCTGTAGGGTGTTTGGAAATAAGAACTTTCTTTTTATATAAAAGGAGAAGATGGAAAGTCATTTGACATTCATATACTATATATATATATACATATACTCTAGGTACCACCACTAAGTAATAGAGTTACAAGAACTTATCGACCCTAAAGTGGAATAGAGTGCAAAATAATGAAAAAGATAAAAATATTGAGACTAGGCTCTAAAAGATAGAAATCATAGAGAACAATGTTGGATTTAACATAGACTCAAAAGATAATAAAAAATCTAGACCCTTGCATAAGATTATGAGGAAAACAAAAACTACAGCTCAAGAAAGATGATAAGTTTCCAACAAAAAGACGAAAAACATTGCTGCGAATTCCAAAAGGCATTAATATCATCCTCCATGAGTCTCCATTCTACATGCTTATTTAGTTCATTTGACTGATTGGCTACACGTGAGGAGCGTTCTTCATCAACATTTGGAGTAAGCATTCTAGAAATTCCTGAGTTTTGGTATCCAACAGAAATAATTCCATTAGGATTTCCATGAGCATTATGATTTAAGTTCCAAATTTCATTGCATGAATCGAAAATTAATTGAGTTTGAAAAAGCTACAACACCCTATCCAATAATCATATTATTGAACCAAAAAATGGTTAGAGACATGATTTTGTTAAATATCGAAGAAATATCTCTTGTTTTACTGTGAAAAATAACATCATTGCGATATAACTAAAGACACCAAATTATTACTAGAACAAGGATATTTTAGTTCTTCTTATTGATGTGAAATTTAAAGAAATGCTTAAGTGAAAAGGTTTGAGATGAACTTAAAAAGAACAAATGATTATTTACATTATGTAAGTAGAAATTTCAAATAACTTTTAAAATTAAACAATGAAAGAGAAGATAAAAAAACTGAGTCTTCGTGAAAACCACAAATATTACGATGTAATGGAAGATCTTAAAAAAGTCCATAGGTTACATTCAGACTTATTTTACAAATTAAGTATCATCTATTTACACTATTTCCTCCATAGCTAGTAAATATTATGGTTGTTAGTATTTGAAGCTTCCATTATGGCTGTTGGAGTTCATGATGCAGCATGGGGAAGAAAGAGAGAGGAGGAGATGGATTTTTATGTAATAGAGTCTTGAGGGGTACTGGGAAAATATTGGAATATGAAGGACATGTAAGGTATAGTCAAGACTTAACAAGGGTGTTTGGACAAAAAAATAATTATAATCCTTTGGAATATTGTTGCGTCATTACAGGGTTGCCTTGACTTGTCCCATTTGCCTTTCCCTATCAAAGAAGAAAGGGAAAGAAAACGAGCTCATGCCACAAATCTAAACGAAAAACACAAACTAGATAATGGACGTGATGTTTGAACAGCAAAATAGATACCTTTCCCTTTCGTAAAGATGGACCGAAAAGTCTAATACATAAGCAAATAGAAAATAATTTTGTGTCAATAGCGTCTTTAAAGCCACCATTGTCATTGTTACCTTCCTTAAAAATGAAATTTATGTCACCCTCCTTAAAATGGTTTGCTTCCGCAACTTATTTATAACTCAACCCATGTTAACCCCAAGCGAGGCCTACGTAAATTACTCTCTCTCTCTCTCTC